>CAJOBZ010000018.1:987500-1155000 GCA_905332375.1 Pieris macdunnoughi | reverse complement strand
ATAAGTCAGCCCTATGTTCCTAAATGAATTTCACACCATTACATTAAGTATACGAACCAGTTTCTGTTTTCACATCGGGTAAACTGTATTTTAAAGCAACCATTATACTAAGTTTATTTAATTCTAAATCAGGATCAGGTGCAGAGGTAATAATATTCTACTTACTATTAGTCTCTACCCACTAGTAGTATAAGGAACTATTATAACTAAATAAGACTAAATTTTTACATTATAGAATGTCTATGTTACTGTAAAAGCTCGAACTGCAGTAAATCCTAAGATATTCCAGTAAAACCTAAGATATACCAATTCCTAATGGTAAATGTCCTAAAAGGTTTGCGATTCGAACTCTTACCACCATTCCGTTGGTAAATCTTAGGATTTACATTAATGGCACGGTAAATGTTGAAAAACAGAAAAATGCACCTGCAGATCATCAGGATTACCTTTTAATTCTAAGTGCCACTATAGAAATCCGTGTTGTAACAAGTGAAATATTTTTTTTAGGTACCTTATGTAGGTGAGATATTCAGAGATAAACGTTATGTGTTTTTTTCAAAATAATTTAAGTAAGTTGGTATTAGTTTGTACTTATTACTATCATATGATACCTTTATAATACTATGTACCTGTTTTGACTAATAGTTCATTAAACTAAATAATTAAGAATTACACATTGTTTTATTCCTAAAACCAACATCTACCAGCTGACAGTGGTAAAACCTAGCATATACTGAATTCGAATGGTAAAAGCTCGAAAAAATCGTCGTTATTTCAGAAATTATTACATTTACCAACTCATGTCGGTAAATCCTAAGACTTACACTTAAATCTTAAGATTAACCGTAGTTCGAGCTTTTACAGTAACATCTATACTATAAAAATATATATTATTCTCGAATAATTTTCAGATCTCGGATATAATATCAATTTAAAAGGCCGAAGAGGTTCGTAGGTACATCAGACTCATATAACATCACCCAATCACTGTGTTAAAGCTCAATTTACCATGTTGCTATTGTGAACCGCGAAATATGGCATATGAAACGTATAATTGATGTCTCTATAAAATAAAGCTAAACTGTAATTAGCAAGAGACGTGTAACAGAGTATTCGAAAGTCGTTACGATATAATGTCTGATCTTGAGCGTGCACAGCTAAATATAACGTTGATAACGAGCCAAATATCTATAAAACTCTTTTAGAAAATAAAGCAAGAATTTTTGAAAGATACAGAATCGTTGAGTATTGTTTATCATAACGTACTTCTACCGTTGCTGCATCCAAATTTCGGTAAAAGCGAAAAGATTTTTAATACTAAGCTTTGTTTGAAATGTTTGTCCATTTTTGTTTATTTTTTCAATGAGAACTTACGTCCGCTTTGTATACTCAATCCCAATCCAATTTTTACTACTAGAGAGTGATACTTCAATCCATTTCTCATAAACTACTTTTCAATAACCGATCGATGGGTCGACAGTCAATCTGTTTTTGTAAACCATCTTTGAGAGAACTAATCGGTATTTTTGGATTGATATTTGTATGAAAATGACAGATCGACGCTTTCTATAAAATAACTAAGATAGCAATTCCTGGTTTATTTTAATTTTAGTCAGCCATGTACTGCATTTGATAGTGTACAGATATACAAATATAAAACCTCTTAAAAACACGAACTAGAGGCGTATTTTATATCATTTGCAATTATTTAAGTTACAATACACCATCTGTTAGAATTAATATCAATTAAATTGGAAAAGTATTAGCGGTAGATAAAATATATCAAGTTTTATATGAAACCTCTTAGGTATTTGATAAATTTCACATTTCAGTTTCTAAGAATTGTTCCTTCGTAGCTCCGTAGCAATCACGTAGCATCTATACTCGACTGCTTATATTTTAATAACACCACACATTTATAATTGGCACGTAGCGGTGATAGAATAATATAAATATAACTTTCAACAACATCCGGTTTTGGGAAACACATTCTGACCTTACTTTTGACAGATTTATGACCCGTTCTCAAAGAAGTTGAAAGATAACCAATATTTTTTTTTGTACATGAATTCAAAAACGTTTCACTGCAAACGTTTTTTGTAACATTTGTTTGTATACTTGTTATTTTACTCGTATATTATATTCATATTCAAAAGGAATTATTTTAAGAATTTTACATACTTCTATACTGCTATAAGATCAAATATTATTAAAATAGCTACAATAATTAAATTTATACAAAAAACATCATAATCAAGACATGTGTGAGGTATCTTAGACAGAAGACTTATTTCAAACACATATCTATAATATCTATCACTAAATAATATCATAATAGATAGTATATAAATTTGTAAGAAAAACAACTTTCATAATTCATCTCCACGCCAAATATTAAAGTAGGTACTTCATAAATTTGACCAAATTACTCAGGTGAAACTTATTTCCACTGTACACTCATTCATTGTAGGTGGGTTTATTTATCAAATTTTACTAACGATGAATCATCTCTATGTATTAATAATTATTTTTAATGAAATACTTTACTATTATATGTACAAGATATGTATGATTATAATGATGTCTTGTTTTCTCTTACAAAATTAGTAATTTAGAAACGGAAAATCTTATTGCAACGAGTTTAGTGTTATATATTTGTTTTAAAAGTATTAAGCATTAATACTTATTCAGATAAAAGATACTAGACAACAAAGACATTGATGAACAATGTCTGACAGTAAATTTAGTAGAAAAAGTATAAAATGAAATGTTTACTGTAATAGCGGGGGCGGGCGAAATGGTTGGGCGCCGCCGCCCTTGTGCGCCAGTGCGCGCCCGCCCAGGTCCGACACTCGACGTCGGCTCGTCACACCACACACCCGCTAATAACGATCATTATTTAATCGGTAAGATCTAGTGATCCCTCGTGCAAGTGTACACAACCTCATTGTGGCTTCAGTGTTTTATCTAGCTTTAGGTGTAATTTGTATTGCCTCTTTAGGGGGTTCGACTGCACGTAAGTTGTACGATGACATAACTGACAAGTGATTTTTATACAGTGGCAGAGTAATAAATAATTGACAATCGATTTTAATAAAGTTATTGACTCAAAGTAAATTATGTTTTTATAACTGAGGCATTTATTTATTATAAAATAAATAAATAAACTAATAAATAAAGTTACATTTCAATTTAGTCTAATCTTTCCACGTAGATTTATCTAATCTTGACTTACAAAATTTAAGCATTTTTTTAACCTAATAACAATCAAAGCAGATACATCAAGCGATGATTAGACAACGCGTTCGATCAGTTTTTGGTTAAAATTTATAGATATAATGTTCATTATAATTTTATAATGTATTTACATACATACAAGAAATGTTTAGTGTAATTTGTGTTGTTTTAAGTGCGACGTCAGTAATGTGTCAGCGGCTAACATTTGAATGCTGTGAATACGATCCGGCCACCGCGCGGCTATTTTTGGCCGCACACGCCGAGCCAAATTTGCAATATCCACCTATCGACGCGTCTTCAAGTATTTTTGTACGGTTTCACAATCGCATTTTTTACATCTCCACTTACTTGACATTCACTATATTCTAAATAAGTCGAAAATAAGACAAATCAGTCATTAACCTTCATTCTCGAACCGGATATAGCATGATGAATAATTTTTAATGTCAAGTTTACTTAATGTTAGTAAAATATATTGTACGGTAATATTGGACGTTTCTAGATTGATGACAAGATTAATAATGTGATCTATACTCTAACACTTACAGTACACGTGAAATCAATATTCTTGCTAATAGTAATTATGCCAATTATTAATAACGTGAAAATACAGCTGTCGATCTTACGTCCGGAATTTGATGAATGAAGCTTCTGCTTTCCAGGAATAGATTATTGACGCAAATGCGCGGATATTAATATGATAATAGCAAGGCTAGGTCCCACTTCTAAATAATTCTTTGATGCAACTGTTTTCAATCAAATTAAATAAAACATAATGTATGATTAAATAACAATACAATAAAAAAACTTTTAAAATTCAAATGGAATTTTTTAAAACCTTGAATCTTCAGTCGATAACTGTAAGCCCAAGAAATAGTAACAAGGTCGCTGAAAACTTGAAAATAGCCCGAGAATCATCATTTGTGAAAACGAGCATTTTAGTCGTCACTACTTAAATTGGCGATTGGCCAAGTCCATGGGCCATTCGCCACGGCACCTAGCCATCGAGACTGCTATTCCTAGCGTTCACCTACGTCATTGCTCTATTTACGTAGTCATTGTATTATGTCACCTGATAACCATAAAGTATTGTACGAAAGTAATTTGTAATTGTATTGTTGCAGAAACGAGCACGACAAAGCCGTCAAAATGTTTAAAAACCATTTAGAAATGATTGGGAGAAATGAGTCGCCATCGAAGAAGGCCAGGTTCTGGCAGTCTTACGTACGATCTCTAAAAGGTATAATCTTCTTATACTATGACACACCTGTGTTTCTTTAAATCAGTTGCTTATTTTTAAATACCTTCAACACTTTGAAAGAACAACAAAATCTGTACTCTTCCATTTTTATCATCTCTTACAATATTATGAATAAATCCGAACGTGACATGAGATTTTAGTATTTCAAATAAATCTGTTTTAGTGTATCTTATACATTGATCTTCATTTCCAACAGGATCTGAAGACATCAGGGCTGAAGAGAGATACAGGCCAAGCCGCCGCAGCGTTTTCCCTGAGCTCCTCTCAACCTACCCCTACAGCAAATCCATCTACGATGACCCCGTAGGTGCTGCAGAGAGGATCACAGTCCCTGGATACCGTTACCTGCCTGTCCACCGTGAAACCTACGGCTACTCCCCGAGGCCTATCTACGCGCACAACTACCCTCGCTCAATCGAAGCCTACAGGCCAAGTTAGTAACGATATTGCCCTAAGCTGCTCGAAATTTGATACCGCATTCTTGCAACATTATTTGTAACTCATTTAAACCCCTATTAAATTTAACTTGTATATATTCAGACGTATATAATTCAAAATAGTTAAGTGTATAGTACTTTACATTTTAATTTAATGTTACGGCATCATTATTTTGATTGTTTCAGCGTCAAAAGCCGGAGCCGTTTATCCTTCCTAATTCTGCATATTGAATATGCTTAAATAAACATTCATATGTACTTAAAACTATGTATATTATTACTATTGCTTAAGCTATCCAATGTCATGTAATGATAAGTTGTATTTTTTAAATAAAGCCATACGCTTAAGTTTTAAGTGAGACCGGTAGAACGCTCGAAGATTTATCAAACAGTTAATGTCTCACATACACGCGCTGACTACGCAAAAACACGTTCATTAAATATTATTTAAAGAAAAAACTGTTTAACCGGATTGAAGTTATGTATTATTATAAATTTACAACTATTTAACATAATTTTAAATTTATCCGACGTTTCGCGTGCTTTACAGCGTGCGTGGTCACCGTGACCGTTTTTTCTTTAAATGTGTAAAGGTTATGTAAATCAAAGACAATACTATAAATATTATTTAATCAAATCAATGAACATCAAGGTTTTGTGTCCAGAGGTCTTAGGTAAAACAATTCTGCGACAAAGGTGATCTACCAAGTTGTATGGTCATGAACAATCGTGAGCTATTCACATTCCTACACTGAGAGTCACACTTGCCACAAAATATTTTTACCTAGGACTCTAGTCCTTCTATTACCAACGATCATTACATTATATCGAGCATAAATGTGTTTAGTCATATATCTGCTTGCTAGTCACAGCATAACAGCATGGAACATTATTAGTCACCTCTACATGAAATCATCTACACTTGTTATAATTAAAACTGACTTCAAAATAGGAGAAAGATTTTAAATTTGGTTTTGGTGTAAATTAATACCCCAGTCTTAAATTAGATATCCTGAAAATAAAACTTTCGGTTTGAAAACTCAAATGAAAGAAAACAATACTATCGAATAGAAACAGTATATATCAGAATGTTGATATACCTATTTATTTATTTATTTGTCTTGGCAAGACTATCTATCTATACTTTTGGATTTTTTTAATTTGGATGCCATATCACAGTTGCACCTTACGTTTTGAAGTTAGTTTATTTATCAATAATAATTAAATTTCATTAAATCTTCAAGCCTTCCCCAGGTCACATTTGTTAATTTATTCATTCCCCCTTCAATTCTGATTCATTTTTATCATTCCTTACTCTGAAGTGAGCCTAAAAGTTTATTTCAAAGTAAGGTTTGTGTGAATCAGGGTTATCAAGTCTGCTGCTAAGAGGTGAGTTCTATGAAAAATATTTATAAATTACAATACAATCATTACTAAAGCTTGCTACGCAATCTAACGTTATCTTAACACTTTTCAACTAAGCATAGATATATATATAGAAATCTCTTCGTTTTTTTACACATCTTTAGTTTTTGCAATCTTTATTTATTTTACCAATGTTTCAAGTTTGACATTTAGATTTATCATTTATTATATTTTTTTACACATAAAAGTCCTCTAAAAAGGACCGTGTTTTTTAATTCGTATTTCCAAATTATATCTTATATTCTTAAATATAACTTTTGTATTTTTTCGTGTAGTCTACCACGTGCCCAGGCGCACCCGACGTGGCGTAGACCCCTTCGACTCGCACAAGGCTTGGCAAGACCATTTGGACAGACTGGCCGCTATCGACCGTCTGTACCCATCCCGTTACGGCCTCTACCTGAAGGACAGGGCTTACCCCATCACTGACCTGAGCGCCCCCATTGTCGACCCCTTGAACCCCAAGAGCCTTAAAGGCATCGAATATGAACCCGACAACAAACCCCACTGGGGAACAGGTAAATTTTAATTTATGCACGACAATTTTTGCTACAGATTAAGTTCAACTCACGGGAAACTATTAACATTATAGCTATTAGGAAAACATATGCAACATAGTTTGTGGTGGCCCTGCCTTGAATGTAAATAGGATCTCGTGGAATGGACTATTGGAGCTACGTCGTTCGTTTATTTTGTCTTTTTCGGTGTCTCAAAAAGACTAGCGAATGGGTTGTTTCAAGTTATTAGATCCGTGGTGCGATTAGGTTTTGAATGCGTCCAATGGAAAATGAAAAGGATCAATTTTATTTTGGATACATTCCTGCCGAAGCGAGACACGAGATAAATTATGTATTTAGATTTCTAAAGTAATAGTCAATGCTCACCACGAAATTCTCTCGTAATGAATTTTTCTGTGCGTGAACTTGCCTATCTATTATATTTATATTTAAAATCTTTAAAATGCTTTTTTTAAATTTTCTGAACAAAATTTGTATACCGTTCAGTCTCTAATAGAATATCTCTTTTATAATTCAAGATTAAGAAATAATTTTAAATTAAAGCCTTAATTTTTTAAATGGTGCTGGTACCCTCAGCAATAATTGAGATGTTACTATTAATTTACTGAATATATGTAAGTTGTTATATACCGAGTACAAATTTATTTACATACAACTAACCAACCATTTTTTATTAAAATATAAAAGACAAAAATATCGTGTTTAATTTAGTAGTTTAGTACCTTCCTCTCATTTGCATTACCATATCTCTAAATTCTTCACGAAAAATTCTGTCAAGCGGTGGTGTAATTTAATTTACTCCTAATGTGGATGGCTGTTATTGGGTGGAGCCGTATAGTATTCCTAGTCTTATGTTGGGAGCAGGGTTGTTGTTTCCTTGAGGCTTGAACTACTATAAGAATACCCGCCCAATTGTTACGCCACTGCTAACAAACTCATGTTACGTGCATGAACTGCATTGTAAATACGCAAGAGAACATTATTGGGAATGTTTAACGCATCGAACAGTACACTCTATATTTATTAATCGTCCCATTCGAGTGGTACTGACCATGAGACTTCAATGAAGGATCTTGGCCATCGCGGTTGTCGGATGAGTTCGCTAAGGATCCATTTTTCGCTGATGCCGAAAAATGGGCAGGTTTCGATCGGTCCCTACGAGGAAAATCACCTACACCCGTGAAGCCCCGGATAAGTCCTACACGTGACTGCGAGGTTGCTTTTGATTCAGATGGTAAGGGCCCTATCTCTTCGTCACAACCCTCAAATTCTTGTCTCTTGTCTACAAATCTA
The DNA here is from genome assembly GCA_905332375.1 of Pieris macdunnoughi. Taxonomy (NCBI): domain Eukaryota; kingdom Metazoa; phylum Arthropoda; class Insecta; order Lepidoptera; family Pieridae; genus Pieris; species Pieris macdunnoughi. The sequence goes on along the minus strand of CAJOBZ010000018.1, from coordinate 1,146,829 downwards.
ATCTGTTTTTCAAAAAGTAGTTAGCTCTATACAAATTGGTGAATTGGAGTAAAGACGTCTACATTCACATCTTATTCCTTTGAGTGTACATGTTCATAAACAATGCACGCTAAAATACGTGTTACTGCTAACAACCATTTGAGTGATTTTTAGTTTTGACTTACACAACTAATTTAAAATTATGCTTTTAGAATTTAAATGAGCTTCACAATAACAATCTTTGATAAGAAGATCCATAATTTTAATGTAGAATTCTAATTATGTAGAACTATAGAAAAAACTAGCTGAAATAACATTTGATGCTTGTAATTGCTTTGTGGTTAAATAAGCGCGCTGACGAAGAGATGGTTGCCTGAAATTAATTAGTATACACTATAGGTGCCCCGCTGTACAGTGCTGGCGGACTACGGCGCAGGCCGTGGGCTAACATTTTCAACCCAAGCCCATCTCTGCCCATTACCGCGATCACGAGGGATCCTTTCTGGTACGATTGGCCTGAGCTGAGGCCCATGGCGAGATGGGACCGCAGCCCTTCCTACATCCGCGACTCCTACTTGTCTCCAGTGAAACGCACCTTCCTTTGGGACAAACATCCCATCAGGCCCTTAGGTTAGTGGCCGTCGACGCACTGTGAGCTGTATATCGCCTTCTATCTTCTATTCTAACAATATATTGTTTTATTTAATGCTATTCTCTCATCACGGCAGATTTAATGATGGCTGACATGTTCACTGTGGACGATCTAAGCAAGACAATGCCATTTGTTCGTAGTCTATAGAATGTGAACATGGGGTATGTTCTATAGGTAAATTTGGACCCCGAGTAGCTAGATCGTTGTCAGATGTTGGTCCCTTTGTTGAATGTTACCGATTAATATGGAGGATGCTTTGATATTCATTACTTTCTTATTCAATATTTTCATCTATTTTCTGTGTTCTTGCGATATTTACTTTCAGTTCATAAAAAATATATTCATAAAAACCTGTATATACTTTTATTTTTCATCTTCACATAGTTAATGGTACCTTCACTAATAATCTCCATCATATAATGTCTCACTTATAAAATAAAACGTACATCACATTTGGAACTACAATATAAAATTCTAAAAAATACTAACCTATTTACTAACTACAATTTACTTTCAATTGTTTCTAAGATAAATGTCTAATTGACAGTAAGATGCACGAAAAAACAATTATTATTGATATTGTAATTTTAAATTTATGTCGATTAGTTTTATTATTATTTTATTCGGTTTTAGTTATGTCACCGTAAAATTGTAAACACCGTTAGATTGTAATCTATCTCGCGAGATTGTAAACTGTCGAAAGATTGTGAACTCAACGTACCGCTTACAACGTTTAACGTATTATTATTCGGTAGATTGTAATCTGTCGAAGTGAAACCGACAAATTGTGAAACGGCCATTTTCTACTTTTCTATTGGTTATAACTTATAAGTGATGTGACCGATTTTTTTATATACACTCTAGGGGTAGGGCAGACAAGACCACGTGGATAGTGGGGTGCTCTGATTCGGTTTTGGGTACTTTTTAAAAATTTAAAATTTTTTTTCCCCCCCCCCCCCTTTTAGTGGGTGAACATGAAGTTAATGTTATGGTTAAATTAGGTTTAAATTTAAAATTAACAAATGAGGAAATAATCGATCCGATTAATTTACCGAGAATGTCACATCACTTTACAATAGAAAACGGGAATGTCCCCCCCCTTTTTCCCCCTTATAAAATTTTTTTTTTTTTTCACAATGACGGTGTCACCGAAGATTACAATCTCCGAATACAAATTGAAGCGTACCAGGTTCACAATCTCGAAGTATCTAGATTATAATCTAACGGTTTTTACAATTTTACGTTAACAGTTATACCTGACACAAGAGTATTAAGGACAAAGTAAGAAAATAATTGCTAAGTTATTTAATCTGAGTACAAAAAATACTTCCGTAAATATGCAATCCCGTCGTTATAATTAAGGTTTTGTACTTAATTGCGATATAAATATGAGGTCTTTTTGATATGCATAGCCTTGATGTCGCAAAAATAGAATTGTGTCGCACAAAAACCCAATATTGATGTTGGAATCGCTATTCAAGTTAGATTTATGTAGATAATATAGTATCAGCGTTGTTAGTAATTAGGCTCCTCTTACTCTCAGAATAGTATTTGTAATATATTACTATGAAATAAGGTTTCCACCATTTCGGGTTAATTTTACAATATATTTTCAGTTAATAATTTTATTTAATTTTTTCAGCTACTGCTTTTTAACGGCCGGTCAACGAAGCCACTATTTAATGTCGTGTAAATTATAAATATTGTGAACACAGCACGAAAAATTGTTACACCAAACACATAATTTCCATCCAAAATATTTTAATATCAAAGACTGCAATAACATAGTTACTGCCACAGTCACAAACTTTGTTAAGTAATTGTTTTTATTATTATATTTAAATATTTTTATGTACAAACACAAAAAAATAATAAAAGTTGAATAAAATGAGTCATTATTTATTTTACCTTGTATCCTATATTATTGTAAACTAAATAAGTACATTTAAATCATTCTTAGTTAGACAGTGAAGTCTGGGTAATCTTCCTGTTATCGGCTGACGCTATCTTCTGGGCTGGTTCGATGATTTTTTTGCTCTCCGCCTTTATTCGTGGCCAATTCTCAATGCTTTCGTAAGGTGGGTACAATGCAATATCTATAGCAGTTACACTAGGCCTACTACGTATGCACTTCCCTGTTCCAAACAATTTCCTAATCGATCGTATGCTTGGGTAGAATCCCAATCCCACTCTTTATCCCCTTGAGAATCTTGTACAGCTAAAACAGTTTTTATTAGGACCGTACTTAGTCATCAGTCACGCCAAAGGTTATTAAAAAAATCGCTTAGCCTGTGGTTATAAGATTTATACCTATAGTCCTTTTCATGAAAGAAGTCCCCCAGACGCAGCGCTGTAATCGCGTGACGTAATGTTGCCATTTGTGAGTAAAAATTTACCTATTTCACATTTAGCATATTTAATTTATCAAATACTTCGATGAAACAATATTTCTGTTATGTAAAAAGTATATTTTTATTTACTTATATAAGCGGTCTTCTACCTACTTACAGGGATAAGATGAGAAAATAGGATAAAGAAAAGCATTACAATTTTTTATTCAGTTTTATTGAATAATTTTAGATCAGCGGTCATAGGAACATCACTGTCTGAAGAGTGGATGGAAACAGAATCAGAATCTGTTTCAGTATCACTAGCCGTAGATATAATTGTTCTTTTTTATATTGATACTATTTCGAATGCGGGCGACTCTTCCACGGGGTGACAATTTTTTTCGAAGTACTCGCCGCTGTTATACCTTCATTTGTAATTCTTGTTACAGTTCTCTCTGACACACCTACATTTAAATAATGAACAATTAAAAATTATAGTAACTTTAAGTTTATAATGCTTATGTACTATGGCCGATGGCTGGCCATGCGTCATACTCGTGAACGGGTGCTACTTGTGGTGACTGGTCGTACTTGAATTCGTGTATGCGGTGATGTTAATTATTTCGACTATTTGTTTGCGTGTTGTTCCCACGTGAATGTAAGTGCGTGCTCTTATTTCACCATGCCTCCTGCTGATAGAGGACAACTCTTTGTTTTTAATTTTTGTTATTATTATTAATTACTTAAGATGTCATGTGGAACATGGTTTAATGGTTGCAGCTCCTTACAAACGTTGTGTAAAAAAAAAATGGCGATTAAAAAGAGTGGCGGAGAGTTTATTGCCAGTTCTTCTCTTCCGTTCTACGCCCTTGATTTGAGAACTGGCACTAAATGTAAAATTAGAAGCATTAGAATTTCATACATAGAATTTCTTTACTGGCAAGTCATAAGTGTACAATATGTTACCTACATGATTAAATGATTTTTGATTTTTTTTTTAAGTAATATATGTTTTAATTTCAGTTACCTAGTTTCATTCGTTATGTATTTGTTCAATTTTGTCGCAAAAATGAATTTATATCATTAAAGTCCCATCAATACAGCAAAAAAATATTATGTGGCAACTCTAAAAAGTACCTGTTATGGCGGCGACTCTCTTCCGAACATTGTTTAGTGGTATTAAAACACCTTGATTCTTTTGTTCCGCTTCACAGAACTCTTTCATCTTTAATATAATTTCTCAAGCCCAACTTTTTACAACTTTTGGCATTGTAAACAATCTATAAAATGCACTAAGCTAGTTGAAAACTCACAAAAATCTACCACAACAAACGAACATCAAGTTCGTCGACGAACATCGACGAACGACAACATGGCCGACCTGTCAAATTTAGTTCCATAAATCTCCGCGGGACTTCTTTCATGAAAAGGACTCTACCAATAGGTATCTAAATGATTAGCTGTCAATTCATGCATGCGTATATACTTATATCATGTTTAATCTAACTAAATCCCTACTGAATCGAAATAAAAATATTTAATAAACACAATAAAGATCCATAAGAATATTAATACATACAATAAAAATACAATAAAAAATGCCGAATAACATTTTGGTTGTAGGTTATTAAGTATTCCTAAACCGGGATTCGGGCATTTATAAAATTGGGGGGAAAATGTCAGTTCTGTGCACATCGTATACCTACATAATAGGTGTAGAACCTATCATCCATGTTCACCTGAAGAGTGTTGAAATTACCATAACTTTCGGCATAATATTTAGAGTAACGTCTAATATTTTTTTAAAAATCTGTCGTTTTGCAAAGTAGAATGAATAATTTAAATTAAGTTTAATTACCTTCATAATAACTGTAATTTTTTTGCACTTGTGTTGTATAATAATGCTACAAGCCGTATAGGAGTGAGATTTGGAGCCTAGACCTTTAAGAGACTAATATAAAATAAAGTACATATTAGAAACTGACAATGTTAAAATTTAATAAGTAAAACCTATATTATTCCAAGCTATATAAAGTATTAAAACGCTAGGCTAAATAAAAACGCAAAATGATGGCGCCTTCGTTTGTCATTGGTTTTAAAACAGTAAATGAAGTAAAGACTTTAGACTACGCGTATGACTACGGTCTGTGCACGAATGACGCAGAAAATGGCGCCTGGGCAAGTAAACAAAATTTTACAAAATGTCGGCCAGGCGCATCAGCAATTTGCGGGTTTATGTGTGGATTCGGCTAGATGTCAATTGTTGCTATCAATGTCAAAATAAAATTTAAAATATATTAATATTTAACGGACATACATAAACAATTATTAACAAAGTACAAACGCTCTTTTAAATTTTGTGAATTGCAATTAGTTTAGTGTTAGTGTGTAGACGTTTACGAATCAATAAAAATTCTCAAAGGTTTAGGACAAATATGGAAAATGAAAATATTATTGAAGACGGCGATGCAAGTGTTTTCCAGAGTACATTTGACAATCTTTTTATTTTAAGAGAATTCTCTAATATATCAAGTAGCTTAAGGTGATTTAAAAATAATAATATCTTTTTATATTAATATGAATTCTATATACTTAAACATAATTATATCAAATTTTTATTTATTATTTTAGTGATGAAGAATTTCTGGCAACTGTACCTAAAGAAAAAATTGAAAGTGTTCGTTGGATATCAGTATTCCGATGTATTAAACAAGACATTTTAGACATGATGGTTAGAGAAATGAATAAAATGTGGAGTACTGAAGATATGCATCAAAAGTTAGAGATACTTGAAACACAGAGAGAAAAATATGCAGAAATCAACCCTCATAACTCTGCTTGGTAATTGTATATATCCCTTATATTAGGCAGAATACCAATGTATGTTTTAGTACCACAGTTGAAACAGTTTGGTATTGGTTGAAAGTGCGTGAGAAACCATTTTATTATGAAGTATATAAAATAATTTACTAAATATCACATGATATGACTTTTAAATAAATATTTTTCTGGCAATTGACTAAACTGAAATACTAATGTAGTTAAGATTTAAACTATAAAAACTTTATTTGGAAAATACTGTCAACTATGAATTTATTTCTAAATTCAATCAAAATGTTGCAATGGTTCATCTTTTAATAAAACTATAGTTCTATTCCAACAAATGTTTTTACTATTTTATATTTGTTTTTATTAAATCTGTTTTAGGCGACCCCAGCATGATAGTGTTAAAAATCAATTAAGAGCTTTAGATGCTGGCATTTTAAGAAATCAAAAAGCATTGCTAGAGTCATTATTAAAAGAGTATGATGAGAAAGTAAACAAGTTACAGAAGACAGTTCAGGCTAAAAGACAATATCTCAAAGCTGTCACAATGGATATTCAAAAATATGAAAAGAATGTTGAAGAAGTTATGTCTAAAATATGTGAGAAGATTCAAACTCATACTGCATTGGGAGAAGAGATAATACCAAAGTTTGATAATGATGTATGGTTAAGTAATACCCAAAAGGATGTGGAGTAAGAATGGAATATTCAATAAAATTTATATTTCAGAAAAAAATGTACACACTTGAGAAACATAACAAAAATTTACCTTATTCTAAATCAAATTAACATCAATTAGTACTTTGTGTTACAATTGTGAAGAAATGTGTAAGTGTTTCAATACTTCAAAGCAAATTGCACAAGAGCTACTGCAGTGTTTTATAAGCAAATAATATCAATAAAAATTATATTATTTTATATCCTATAATATAGACTTTTAAATAGATACTTTAATTTCTTACACATATTATACATAGTTGATTTTGACATTGAATACACCTAGTATAAATCTTGGATAAAGCACATGGTTTAATGCAACTAAATAAAACAAAAATAAACATCTGATTTTTATAAAGTAATATTTATTAATGATTAATAATTATTGACATTGTTAACATAGCAAAACAATAAATTGTACAATGCAAAACCTGCATATAATTTTTTATATATAGCAATTGCACTATTGTTGCGAGGACTACACTGCTTTCTACAGCAATAATTTATATAAAGTAATGGACATGAAGATAAAGCCTCTTGAGGAGTTTTGCTAATTAGCCAATAATTTTGAAATATCTACTTATTGTAAAGTAATACTGCATGACAAGTAACATAAATTTCACTGGGGACGTCAGCAAACTCCTATGAAATTGCAAAGCCCTTTTTAAATAAACTTATTAGCTACTGATGAAGATTAATATCATTTCTTAGGCCAGCTCCTCCTTTCAATTTGTCCAAATAAAAGATAACACGAAATATAATTTAGAACGACAGCAGTTTTTAGAAAACTTTGTCGTAAAAACTTATAATTTTTGTTTTAATCAACCAATTTTACTTAAGACCTATTATACTTTACATTATAGGCACATTAGTTACAGAATAAGAAACTCAAACGTCTTCGATCCACTAAAAGCTAAATCTAAAATGCCTCAACGCTTGTCCAATGCCCGCATCTGCCACTTTCACTAAATTTTCCTACGATGAGTCAAAGAAGAGGAAAGGCTTGCATAAGGGACCGAAAAAGCTGCAATCGAGAGACACCGCCGAACTTGATCAAAAAAGAGTAGTTCATTCTCAAAATAAAGGCACATAAAGTGGAAAAATAATTTACTATACAAATTTCGGCCTTGTCTTAGGATTGCAATATAATATTATAATACAATAAAATTATTTGTAGCATCCTTCTCACTGTGCAGCACACTGGATCCCAAACGTCAGTTATTTCTTTTTGGGCGGCGACCGCTGAGGCGTGGCCGGCCTCCCGCTGTTGATGCCATTGTACTGATATTTAGCTTTCTTCTCAGATGGTTTCAGTATCTGTTTCATAATTTCTAAATTGTATAAGAAGTCTTACACCAACCTAATTAATAGTTGTAATTATAGTATATATGCAAGTGATGATGAAAAGATGCATTGTTGGTACATAATAATTTATGTATTATGTCACAGAATTTATATCCATATTAAAACTTTCATTAAAATTAAAATTTATGTGATAATAGCCATTTGAATTGGTTCTGGTTATAGCTACTGATACAAAAATTAAAAAACAAACCTGAAAAGAGCACATAAGTGTCTCGTCCACAGACATCATACCACCAGCATTGTCAAATTCACCACAATAGTTAGGAGCTGAGAAGAGTGTTACTAATTGTCGTTTGGCAAAGAATTCATAGCCATCTTCAACCACCTAACAAATATAAAACCTTGATTATTGTTACTATATTATTATAAAATCTATTTTTCTTATTACAACACTGGAATGGATTGTAAAAAATTATTTGGTCTAGTTTATATTATAAGTTTAAGATAATAGTATATTTTGTTAAGGTAGTTAAGAAAACAAATGAGCATTATCCACTTATTCCACAAAACTAAGAATAAATTGCACCATTTTAACTAAAGTACTCATGTGTCTCTGTTTAATCACCACATAAACACAATTCAACAGAAAGAAACAATGCTTAGGTTAAAAGAGTGCAATAAGAGTAGATTTAGTTTGTGATAGACAGATCCAAAATTCACACAGTCAAAAGCTTAAACATTATGTAAAATTACTGATTCGTTTTTACATATAATCTGTTAATTACATTTTCAAAATCAATTAATTAAAAAATTGTAAATCAAGACAATGGTGTATATACCATACAATAAGTTAATATAACAGTATACTGTCATAAGTTAAACTATATATCTACAATTTAATATCATGAAAATATATTTAAGTATGTATAAGGTTAAAACATCTTCATAAGTTACCTGATGAGCTCTACAGATCAAGTCCAAATCATGTCTGTTGAGGAATTTGCTGACAACATCTGGACCAAATGTGAATGATACACCGCGGTCATTCTCACCCCACCCTTGCACATCCTTATCGGGATCTGACCACAGCAAGTCACAAAGTAATCCTGCAAGAAGATAATTGTTGTTACATTTATTTATAACAAAATATTCATTTATTTATAATATGTAATAAAAAAAACAATAGTGTCCACAAACCAATGAAAATAAATTTACACATGAAACAAGTAGTATAAGAAATTACATAACTATAGGCACTAACAAGTAATACTTAACTTTTGTCAGTTTCTCAACAGACAGTAAATACCCTATGTAATTTTCTAACTAAAGTAATAGAGCAAATCATATGTGCCCTTTTAGAAGGTTAGTCCTAGCTGTGGGCACATGAAGTAACGGCGGAAAATGTCGCCTTCTGAAGTACCTGCTTTGAAGCTTTGGCACATTATTGATATGTTATAACATGAAATTTACTAGATTTAAAAAAATATCCACAAATGAATACACAACACAGTCCAAGAAATAAAAAAAAATTAAAACAAGTAGGTTATCTCCATTCACAATGTGTAATTAAAATCTGATTGCAAAATAATATCACAAACATTCATCCTAAGGCAAACAGATTTGGATACATGTGATAAGTATTTTATGGGTGAAATATTCTTACCAGTATCAGGCACATCTGTGGGTCTCATAATCCGTCTGATCTGCTCCATGCCCTGAAGGTCTGGTGAAAGTCCACCATGACAGCAGAATATCTTCTCATCAATAATAGCAGCAATAGGTAGACAGTTGAAGCAGTCTGTGAATGTCTTCCACAGTTTTATATTGTACCGGCGCTTGCATTCATCATAAAATCCTGAAATAATTAAATTCTATTTATGGTACATATATTATTATAAAGTGTAGTATTTGATCTCAAATAGGCTCATTGGATTGTTCGGAGGCGAGAATACTCCCTGGGCATATGGAAAGCTTTTTTAGTACTTAAAATGTTATCTTTATACAGCTAGAATAAACAAATAGTTACCATAAATACGATTTATGCTCGCGCACTCATGGTTACCGCGCAGTAAAAAAAATTCTCTGGATACTTGATTTTATAAGCAAGTAACAGGCATATGGTTTCGAGAGACTGTTTGCCGCGATCTACGTAATCGCCCAAAAATAGATAGTTTGCTTCGGGCGGGAAACCGCCATACTCAAACAGACGCAACAGATCTGTGTATTGTCCATGGATATCACCTGAAATAACAATTAACATTTTTATTTCATGTTATACTTATTATCCAATCTCTAACATATTCAGACAAATATTTCATTTTAAATAGAAAATTTAATGCCCATGCTTGTGAGCACCTACAACATCAGTAGGCTTAGGTTACAGGCCTTTAAAACTAATAACCCGATTGAGCACAGGGTAGATATAATTCCATGTCTGCTTCATTGATAATTTTTTAAGGCTCATCAACACAAGGCACACAAAAAAAACACTTATGTATAATACATAGTTGACGTAGAGAGTAGTCAATAGTCTAGGGACAAGGTTTAAATTCCAGGGAAACAAATGTATATGCAATATGTATTAACATATATTTAAGCTACACAGATATAAAAACAAAATGGCCATATAATTGCCAATGTTGTTATAATTTATAGAGTGCAGTGTTAAGTGAAACTATTTAGTCTGTAAAAAAGTAATTAACATGTAAATTAACTATGATAAAATTGTTGTTTTCTTGGTTACTGAAAAAAAATGGATACCATTGACAAAATAAATCAAACTGAAGTCTCATTTTAATTGTTATTGACATTTTGGTTTGAATAATAATGAAGGCCATATTACTTCAGTCTTTCTGATTATTTATTTTCATGCAAGAAACTGATCAATGTAGCTTATCTGATTGAGATAGTTTTTCTTATAGGATTCCATCATGCAACAAAATATGTTACTTTGAGTTAGTCAAGTACTTACATTATCTAAGTTGTAAGGTTTGGAGTGAAATTATGAAACTACATAATTAAAATTGAGTAATTATTACAAATAACATGTATATTTTTATAAACTTTTGCAAAGTGCATTATAAAACATGTTTATTTTCAAATGTATATGATAATAACATAAGAAATTCTTTTCTTAACTATAATAAATATTTTCATTTCATAATTTGATGTGATATAATACAAATAATTTTATTAGTGTAAAAGGTTATAGTAAAAATTATCTTAATAGTTACCACAAATTTTGAGTGGTGCTTCCAATTCCAAAAGTATTGGTTGTTGTAGGAATATTTCTCTGGACTTGGTGCATAATCCCCGTACCTCAGATTCTGACATCTGCACTGTTTTCCCTGGGCGGCATCCTCGAACTGCCAATACATATAGTAATGTAATAATAAATAGCTAAGATAGTTTAACTTAATTAAGGAAGGATTGTTATTATCACTAGAAGTTAAAATTTTATATATACAAGTATTTTAAATATTATTTTGAGAATTTTTCAAAAATAATTATTAGCTCATTTTAAGTACTTAACTAAATTATTTTTATTTGAAATATTCATTCTACAAATGTTACAAAGCATACATTTTTACATCACATTTAAAATCACTATCGAATTTACTGATCAGCTTGTGTTTATAACAAAAAAAAATATACTGTAACAGCAGTGAGTATGTTGATTTTATATTTTATTGCACTAAATACAATTCAAACTAAAAATTACATTCATACAATCTTTTTCAGGAAACCTGATAGATTTTAAAAGCTGAGCAGAAATTCTAATGAAAAATATAAACAGTTACAAATTCTTATAAGGACTCTAAAAATAACATTTGAAAGAAAATTTATTTTACAACCCATAGACTATGTTAAATTGAAAATAAAGCAAACGCTACAAAAGAGACATTCATTATACAATTTGAATACACATTTGAAGAACAAAAGTATAACTGAAATATCTAGCAAAGTACAATCTTTAGAAGTCTGGAATTAAACCATACATTCTCCTGAAAAGATGTCTTTGAATTTGCCTTTCCGCCGTGCTGCTTCCTGTTGCAGCCTGAATACTGATGTAACCCATAAAAAGCAGCATGATAAAGTGAAATCAAATAGTAAAGTAATACACAATGCGAACAAAGCACAACAATAAGCCGATGGAAATTGAAGCTAGGAATTCCGTCAAAAATCATACGACATATCACTATTAAAAATGGACTCAACCTCCGTGAAATTGATAGGAATATAAAAACGTATAAGATTGCACACTTTTTTTGTATACTCTGCCAAAGTGGATTCATCTAAGAATCGGGATAATCGATTTATTTAGAAGTTCAGACTAATTTACTATACCTATACACATAACACTGAATCACATTAATTACGCAATGTAGTGCACATTAACACTAAAATTGTTTCTTACACTTAATGCCACACGTTTTAATAAACATAAAAACAAGTATTTATTACGATTATAGTGAATTTTTACCTTCTAAAAGTCTGTGAATAAGACTATCAACATTTAGTTCCTCCGCCATGTTTACTACACCACGAAATATTACGTCAAACGTGAGTCAAGACTCAAGATTCAAGAGAGCTGCTGATTGCTGAGTGATCAAGAGTATGCAAATAATAAATAAGTGTCCATGAATTGTCTGTGTTGGATAACAGTAATTGTCTTTGGAGTAAAAAGTTCCAAAAATGAGTTTTTACTGTCGGAGTTTTACCACGAACATAATGAATAAGTAGATAATCCGAAAGTAAAGTAGTCGTGTATTCTGTTAATAAAATTTGCTCCATTGTACACACAATCTTCATAGGTACTATCAAAAAGTTTGTATGTTGTTATGATATAAGGACTGATTAAAAATAGATCAGAATAAAGGATACAAAAAACAAACAATATTTCTAAAAAAATTGTTTTATAAATATATCCAAAAAGAGGAACTACTATTTAACGTACCGAAATTGTTTGGTTTATGCTGTTTATAATTTATGTCTAATTAAATGGTGATATATTGGGGCGTAAAGTAAGAAAAGTTAAATGTAATTCAGAAAAACTATTTATTTGTCATTTAATACGACGCAGACAACGTCATAGGCTCCAACTAGTTAGCAGAGGTAAAAATAAAAAGTATGCTAAAGTCTATAGCTTGCTTTTATTATCTGTAAAATATATCCATAGACAAGTGCATAGACTGCCGTACTTCATAGATTATCCACGATATGCTTTTAAATTCCATTTCGTAAATTGTATGGGCAAAATGTCGCTGATCTTGGTTGTCAAGCTATTTTCTCATCGCAATGTGCCGTTCTGGCGCATAGTATGTATGAAAAATTTCAGTTTGGCGTCTGCGTTGTATTTTATTTTAGACAAGACTTGACGGCTATTTAAAAAACTCCATGGCTTTCTATTGGATAACGCTACATCGTTGGGTCGGATTTTCGTAAACATCGTATACGAAACAAGACTTATTAACAGTCTAATGGGAGTAAAATAGATGTTTATAAGAACTTATTAACAGAGGCTTACTTTAAAAAAGAAGTATTTAGTTTTGTTTTTGATCCAAGCCGTAATACTTCAGAACCATGGAAGAGAAGGTGGATAGTGATCAAAGTTTCAGTGAAGAGAGTAGCAGTAGTTCATCAGATAGTTCTAGCGAAAGTTCTGAGAGTGATGAGGAGATTATGGAACAAGTTCGCATACTGGGTCATACATTGGAACTTCCTCAAGACCTCTGTGAAGATCCTGCCTTGTTTAAAGAGTTCTTCTCAATGAAAACCTGGGACAGTTTGGCTGACAAACACAAAGATCAGCTCAAAGAGTTATTGCCAAAATTTGAAGAAAATGATGAAGAGGAGAAGCAAACAACCCTGAAAATGCTTTTAAGTCATGAACCCTTTCATTTTACATCTCCTTTAACTTGTTTCTTTAAGAATTTAAGGCAAGGTAATTATAGGCCTGATATTGCAAGGATGAGAAAGTTTCTGACAAAAGCTAGAGCAAAACAACAAAGGCATAAGGTCAAATATTTAAATTATAATCTTAGTTACTGTTTTTTGTATATATTAATGTTACAATTATTCTTTCAGATAAAGTCATATTATGCAAAGTTGTTGCCTGAAGTACTCATATCCAGAGAACGATTATTAGCAGTGGCTAAGTCTTCCCCACCAGGCCTCATTCCTCCTATACCATTACTTCCACCTAAGCCATCTTCAAAAAACAACTATAAACCAATGTATGTAAGGGCAAGACATAGGTACTTTGAGGAGTTAACAGCTATATGGAGCGAAGTTGGCTGTCAAGGGTCAGACGATGAAAACTATCCAGAAGGTCCACCTGAACATTTCTCAAAGAGGAGGAAAAGAAATAATGCAGTTCAAACACAGGTATTACACTTAGATGCTGTTATAATGAGAGTTGACTAATTGCTTGAAAAGAAAAACATGAAAATGGTACTATTTTACAATGTTAAAAACTGGAATAAGAAACTGAATTGTATGCAGTATAAGTCATTAGACATTATTCCAAATATATCTATGACACAAACCATTTGCAATAATATTACTGTATTGTTACAGAGCGGTGATTCCAATGTATCTGGGACATTGGGTACCGGAGAACTGGTCCTTCCATCTTTAGCTTGTTTAAAAAATGTTTTGTCCACACACCGAGCAAGACGACAACATAGGGAGGTAGTTTAAATGTTATATATTTATTTAATTATCTTGAAATATATGACAAAATCAAAGATTATGCAATTACTACAACATTCCTTTATTTCAGACTCATCCAGAACTCAATACCACAGGTATAACATTAGATGATATTAAACAAAGAGTGTCTCTAATGAATGGAGCAAAGAAACTAATGTTTGGTGGTCCTAAAGCAGAAATACCAATACAAAAAGTTAGAAAAGGCATAAAAAGGGAGCAGCATAGGGGTAAAGATTTTAAACAACCCCAGAAAAAAACAAAAGATGATGAAAATAGTGAAAATAAACTTCTACCACATATAAAGATAAAGTGTGAGCAAGAGGAGTCAGATTCAGAAAGTTCTTTCTTTGAACAAACAAGCCCAAGGCAAAAGAAAGTTATGGACCATGTCGATATAAAGCAAGAAGTTGATAGTGAAAATCAAAAGTAAGTTTCCTTCTCTTAGACATCTTATATTAAAGTAAATATTTAGTAGAATGTAAAAGATGATTTATTCACTTTGCCAAAAATTTATTAGTTGATAAAAAATTCAAAAGTAGACATGCTTTATATATTCAATTTATATTGAAATACATTTTTTTAAATATTCTGTCAAGCATTAATTAGTATTTTTTAATAAGTTCGAAAATCATGAACGAGTAGGTTATCAATTTGACATGTAATTATTTTAAACACATGCTACCTTAAAGATCAATATTAATTTTTCTCTTAAAAGTATATTTTAATTCCAGCTCAAGATTTGATCTTCATGAGAAAACTATTAAAAAGGAACCTCAAGATTCACAAAGCAATTCAAAGACAAGTCAACCTGTACCTATTAAGTTGGAAGATTTGGATGGCATAGGTATACATTTTATTTATATGTTTATTTTAAATATATTTTGAGTTAATGGCATAATTTATTTTCCTCAGAAAAATGTGCATACCAATATCTCATAAACTACTGAACCTATTTTATGATACTAGGCATGTTCGAAGAAGTTGCAATATACATGACTTAAGTAAAATAATCATCTCACAATGACATTCGGTTTGAGGCCGTCCAAGTATTACGTAAACACTATAGGTGTCTTTGATTTTCTTATTTGGTGATTACGTCAACAGTAATTATTTACTTTTTTTACACATATTACCCACGCATTGTCTATGCTTGAAAACGAAATGCATTTTTGAGGATTCCTCGAATCCTCCAGGAAAAAGTTAATACATGTACTATTATTTTTGTTTACAAGAGGAGAGGGGATAAATTGCATTTAATCTGCTTACGTAATACTTGAACGGCCCCTTTTCGAGGAACTCGTGGACACACACTTACGAAATACTACCCTATTTTATTAAATTCTTTTTAATGGCTGTTTAAACCCAAAGTTCGAAAAGTTAATTCTTCTATAGACATGATGGCGCTCCCAGTAGAGCTGGCCGACGAGACCATGGATTCTCCAAAGAGTCCAGACGAGGCCCTTACAGAGACCACGCATGCGAACTTTCTGTCCTTGGTCCGGGCATTATTCCCCGCTAAGTCAGCTCATCGGGCCTCTAAAAGGGAGTTGCAGGCACGGTGTTCGGCAGTTATGAGGTCGCCCATTGCTCCGCTTAATACTTGGTATAATTGTAAGTATTGTAATTTTAAAAATTTCCAAAATGAATATAAAAAAATCCAAAATAAATTTCATTTTTTTACACTTTAATTCTTTGTGAAATTTAAATAAAGTAAACAGTCGAAAATACTGACTTGAAAATCTTATTTAAAAAGAGGCATGATGTGATAGTATTTAGGACTATACGGATCTTTCATCAGAAAGGATGTCCTCGATATCGAATGAAACCATCGTGAACTGTGTGTATTGGGCAATATGATAGCTCATTGCCAAATATTTACCAAAATTGTTTCTTATTATTAATATGTATTTAATTTTCCGTATGTGAATATAAAGGTGCACTTACACGGGCAACTAAAATTGCTCAATTCCAGTCAATACTCGTCAACTATGACGTCACGACTACATCAAGCAATTTACGGCAACGCCAACAAGCATCAATGCTGCGCAATACAATATTGAGCGATATGGCGCAACTTCATCAACTAGGCAATACTGTCCTACACGAGCAATTAAGGATTCGCTCGCTATAGACGACATTGTTCTTGCTGCGGCGGCTTGTAGCGCTTTTTTTATTATTAATCAAAATCAAAAAAGAAAGAAAAGGAATAGGCGTATCTGGGTGCGATCGTTTTTGGCCGCAATTTTCACTGTGTAAAGAATTAGATGATATATTATTCAAAAACTTTGAATTACTTTTGAATAAAGTCACTAGAAATTATTATTATTTAGACCTCTCGATCTCCCCGCGGAAGCAAGACGGCAAGCCGCAAAACAAACAAGTGCGAATGAGATATATACAAAAATTGCTAGGAATTTCCAAGTCCATTGGATATTCGTCAATTCGTATCTGCGACATTGAGCGATATGAAATATCTGGAGCAATTAGAAGCAATATCGCCGATATAATTTATTGAAATTTATTACATTTATTGAAATTGCTCCATTAATTGCTCCAGATCGGTCCATTCGTGTCGCCGAGCAATTATTGCCCTCGTGTAAGCGCACCTTTAGAATTAGACTAAATTCCTAAGAGCAATATACATAAGTAACTTAATGTGAGCTTGTGAACGTCAGAAATAAAGGTATGCTTCTAAATTTACATTTACTGTCAGTTCTCAAATTGAGTGCGTAGAACGGACGAGGCGTAGAAAAGCGACAACGTGGTTTTTATAAAAACTTTGTAAGCACCTACAACTGTTACATCATCCTTATCAATACATCTTAAAGCAGTTAATTATTATTTAATAAAAAATAAATAAGAAAACCAACAGTTTCAACTCTATCAAGGCACGGTGAATTAGGAGTACTTGCAAGCTACTCCCTTCAATAAAGTCTTGTCGACTTTTGACTTGACTAGAAGAAGAAAACTAAGAACAATGTTTGTTCCTTACCCCATTAGAGGGACTTCAACTAACTTTATTTTATGTTTTATAGTATCAAATGACTGGTGTGCAGAGTTGAATTCAGCGCTGGATTTCTTAGCCGGAGAGCGTGGACCACATCCAGATGATTTTGTGCCGTATCTCCAGTTCATACCAGATACACAAGTAAGATAATAAGTATTTATGTATTGATATAGTCGTAGTATTCATCCTGGAGTCAAACATTTAATTTTGAAAATACGATTCCTTCTCTTGTTTCTACACATTGCGAGGTATTATGTTAAGAGCGCCCTTCCCCGTTCGTTGCCTTAACGGCAACGCGAGCATAGCCAAAAAGCTTGTTGTTTCGTCCAGCGCAACTCCATTCAACTCCCGCGTCTCAGGGCGCCGCCCGTCCCTGCTCGACTTGTCCCCCGCTTACCACATGGCTAACAAGCAAATGAGAACGCGATAACATTGAAAGAAAAATAGTGTGCGGAAATTTCATAAAACTTGTTCCAAGATATACGTGTTTTTTCGTAAACCTTACAAGATTATGAAAAAAAAGTTTTACATTTAGAAACCCCATTACATTTGCAAGGTTTCTATGCAAATATTTCTTTCCGGTTACAATTAATGAGTACATTATAAACGCACAAACTTCATATAAAATTTGTGCAAAAAGGCAGATTTTTAGAGGTTTGTACTGAATTTGTTTCTTAAAATTTTGATTTCGTGTTTTAATAGAAACCTAGATATAGTGCACAAGGTGCTTATTAGTTTAAAACTTTCAAAGAAATTTCTGTTACAACGCCATAATCACGTGCGAGCGTTTGTATGAAAAGATAGACGGGTTGGCCGCTCTTAAGGTCAAACATTAGTTAAGATGTGTAAACTAATATTTCCTCTTTTTATTTGAAGATTAAAACATTTGAATTAATATACTTTGATAAGTATAATATATTATTAAGGCCGATAAATATTATTTAATACAGCTAATTTTGCATCTGTCGAAATACTACTGCAATGATATACGCACGTGGTATAAATCTAGTATGTATATATATATTTTTACAGATGTATCAATGGATAGGGGCGGGTCGCGATTGTGATGCAATTCTCAATCGATTGTGCGAGAGATGGATGCGAGCCGCGACGCCTACTCCTCAGCAACCAGATGCGCCGCCCCCACCCAGGTAAGCATAAACATATGCAACACTGAGTGTGTTATATTCTCAAACATATGCGTGACGCACACATAAACTTGTATGTACAACACATATTTTATTATATTTTTAACAACATAAGCTATCATTACAGCTTACTTCAATGTGACATTGACATTTATATCACAAACAACACAACATTAAACAGTAATAGATTAAAATATTTACAAAAAATACTACTTCTTAGATTTCTTACAGTATAGGACCTGACATGAAGCAGACCTTTTGCCAGTTCACTCATCGGATTATTAAAAACGTCTTTTAATCTATGCAGTAAACGTTAGGTTATTTTATAATTAAATACAATTAAATAAAAACGTTAAAGTAATCACGTTTCCCATATAACAAACATACACCTACAATCGGCGAGAACAAACTGCGATGACGTCATTCCCTGAATCGCGCTAACTAGTTATTGCCACTGGGGCTTCTGGAACCGTCGGTAGACTGGTCGAGACTCCCTTTACGTCTATGGAAACACACAACATACTTCCTCCCCACACCCTAGTAGTATTTTTACAGACAATAATAATGTTTAAAATCGAAGTCCATGGACGATAACGCAAAATTATCACAATATTCACATATCATTGTCACAATCTATGATGTTTAACTTTATATCTGAATTTTATGGACAGACCATTAAAAAATTATATAATGTCTTACTACTCATAATGCATTGTTAACACCATAATATAACAATTTAAAACAAACCAAAGGGTAAAAATAAATAATAATAATAATACAGTAGCGCTATATCTGGGTATTGGCTTCAGATTGCATCCGTTTCTTGATTAAAGGCCCTTTAGATGACGAGAGTTTCTCGCACGTTTTGGTGCGAGAAATCGTACGCGACTATCACCAGCAATAATCGCCATAGCATTATCGTATCAAAATGTTTACATACAGGCAAGAACTAAATTCTCACCTACGATTATGTCATACGAGAATCGCTAGGCGATAATTTCCTGCGTATGTTTACACATCGACATTTTAGTAAGAAGATTCTTACTTACGAGAATCTCGACTAGTATAAACACGATCTCGTATGACATTTTTTGTTTACACGGACACAATAAATTTTCCATTGCGAGGCAATTGACGCCAAACTGGTAGAGCAATTGGTGTGAATGTTTAGACGAAGAAACTTTTTTGTATTCTTTCGATAATCGTACCTTCGATACGAGAAACTCTCCATCTAAATGGGCCTTAATTCTTATTTTATAGACAACTAGGTGATCAGCTTTCTCTGTCTAACACAAAACAAAACATGCCGGTTTCCTCACGTACAAACGCGTTAGATGCGTACATATACAGAATGTCCATTGGTGCACAGCTGGGGATCGAACTTACGACCTCAGGCCAACTTTGCTCGTAAAAAATAAATATGGAATTAAACATTTTTCATATTTTTTAGGCCCATTAATAGAATGTGTAATTTTTTTTGACAGGTACCCAACAAACTGGATTGTGCGACAACCTACGAATACGGAAATAGCCGAGTTTAGATCTCAAGAACGACGAAGATTTGCGTCTGCATCTAAACCGTTTACATATCTACAATATGGGTATGTCTGTTTTAACTACCTTCTTTTTGGCAGTTTTTTTAAAATATAGAGTAATTAATAATACCAGGAAAACAAAAAAAAGTTCTACCATGAGTTGAAAAAAAAATTGTGGTGATTGCGTATTAATAAAATAGGTTTCTTACAAATTGTTTTACGCAAACCTTAGGTTTAGAGTAAGGTTTGTTGTCTCAACCTTATTATAGAGCTTTGGTCCACCCATTTTGTTGATCTTTTAATATAGGAAGTTAAACTTAGCTTATGAATTCTGTATTTTGAGAACGTTTTGGATTTCATCATAAAGAAGTTAAACGCTCTAAGTCTGGATCCTGAATTCTGAATCTTATACTTAGCTCCTGCTTAATATGTCAGCGCACATAAAGGTGAAAATGTATTAATGACATAATAACTTGAAAATTTTTTGTAGTGTTTAATAACATGTGATTTGTTGATATAGCTACTTTTTTGTTGGGTTTAATTATTGGGTTTAAATATTTTATCTATAGGAAAGAACGACTGTCAAATGTACTCTCTATAGAAATGTCTACGACTCGTATTTTGGATTGAAACTGGGCTAAACTTATGCTGTGGGTGTAGATATAGGTCAGTAGTGGGACCGGCGAGTGGTGTACGTGCTAGCGCGGGTGGGGCGTGTACGTCCCTGGTGACGCCTCAGCGACCTCGCGCTGCGGGATTCTTAGCTCTTCTGAGGGACGCATTAGCCAGACTGCCTAATGGAGAGGGTACACGGCGGGACTTACTCATGTTGCTTAAGTATGTATAAGTTAGTTAATAAAAGTATGTAGCGATTTTAATAAAAATTTGACTATTCCTTAAGTTGGTATCGTCGAAAATTAAAAAAAAAACCATAAAATTTAATTTAAAAAAAATCAATAAAATAATAATAAATAATTTAAACTTATTTAGGGAAAATTAATTTTCCTTAATTTCCCCTAAATTGAGGATCATCAGCATAACTTACATATCCTACTTAAATCTTATTCAATTCCTACAGTTGCTTTTTGAAAACATGGAAATTATTGACGGAGACCATAATTTTTCCGCAGAATGTCCCAATGGATCATTCCATGTACTGATCAAGCGTTATCGTCAGCTATTTCGATGGCATTGGACCGACTCGTCGCAATAAAAAGAGATCCCATAGTGAAATACGACCAGAGGACCGCAATTTGGACGTACTTGCATAGAAATAGGTAAGTTGAAGATTGTACGGTTTAAAGGTCCAATTGTTGAACGTAAAGGAAGCCAGACCCGGGCAGGGCCTTTGAGTCTGAACCTAGAGGTTGTAGCGCCACTGTTTCTTTAACATCATATGATCTAACTATTATCCCTTAAGGGGCCGTTCAAGTATTACGTAAGCACTGTAGGGGGTTTGGGGGGGGGGGGTCTTTGATTTTCTTATTTGGTGATTACGTCAACAGTAATTATTTACTTTTTTACACATATTACCTACACATTGTCTATGCTTGAAAACGAAATGAATTTTTGAGGATTCCTCGAATCCTCCAGGAAAAAATTAATACGTTTATGTACTATTATTTTTGTTGACAAGAGACGAGGGGATAAATTGCAGTTAATCTGCTTACGTAATACAAATATGTAATACAGTGTTAATTAACTTAATATAACTTTATAGAACTGAAGAGGATTGGTTGAAATGCAGTAACGCTCGGAGTCGGGCGATCAAGTCAATTTCCACAGATCCCTCGCCATCGCCAAAGACGCCAGTCAATGTTAACCATGTACGTATCAATGAAAAGTTTTTCATGCAATTGTATTACTGAATTTTATGTTTTAGGGTCTTATTTTTTTTGGATAGTCACTGACTAATATGTCAAACTTCATATGAAAAACAGTTTGACAGCTCTTGAAACTGGGTTTAATTTTGATTAACTTATTAGAACGAGTCTTTCTGATTTGACAACTGTCAAAAAAGTCTACCATGTCAGAAATGTATTTGATTACGGAACTAAGGCAATAAGACTCGTATAACTTTTATCTAGTTTAAAGAGTTGTCGAACCATTTTTTCTGTATGAATATTGATATATTTCACAGCCCTTAATACGAGATTTTTACTTGATATGCGAATTGAAACTTTAAAATCACATAAAAGTTATTTATTTCAGATTTATAGCCATTTGTAATTTTAGTTTAGTAACAATTCTGTTTTGGTTGTTACCAATTGACTAACCAATACTATAACATAGCAACCAATATATTTGACAGCGCTCATGACGAGAGTGTGACTTGATATAGAAATAAGATATGGACCTAAGTCTCTGAATATTACCTTAGACTGTAATAATTAAATTTATATAACTTTTCAGATGGAAGTCGAAGTAGGAAGCGGCGATGATATACAACTAGATGGTTCAGATACTGATGTGGACGTAGATGACAGTGGCTCTTCAGCCAATCTCTGCCAATTATCCTCAGCACAACTACTCATGCAGGCCACTCAGGCCCAGACGAAACCCAAAACCCCTTCTCCTAAAGTTAAACCAAGCCCTAAACCAAAAATAATCAAACAAATATCACCAAAAGCGCTTAAAATAAATCAGATTAAACAAAAGAGTCTTTTAGCACAAAAGTTGAAAAATTCAAAACTTATCAAGCCAATTCCTAAATCGCCGAAGCCGCCGATTCAATCACCTAAAAGTTTAACTTCCCCTAGAACTACAGCGTCCCCTAAACCGGGCGTGCCGTCCCCTAAACCGAGTGTCTCGTCCCCGAAACCGAGTGTTGCGTCCCCCAAACCTAGCGTCGCCTCTCCTAAACCGAGTGTGGCCTCCCCTAAACCGAGTGTTGCATCTCCTAAACCTAGTGTTTCCTCGCCTAAGCCAATACAAAAGCCGCAAAGTAAAAGCATGTTATCAAATGAGTTGAATGCAGCACGGACGCCTATTGTCAAACAAAAGTCTATATCCAAAATAGAGACTTCACAGATTATGGTAAGTTTATATTTTTTAATATAATATTCTGAGGTAAACGACTAAACCGCTGGACCGATTCAAATAAAATTTTACACGTTTAAAAAAATCTTTCCCGTATAACGTTATATTTAAATGTTTTTATGTTACGGTTTTTTATCACAGTCAAACTACAAATAGTATATTATATAATGACTCAATTTACATTTACTGCCAGTTCTCAAGATAGAGCTCAAGGCTGTACATAAATGTTTTATTTAGTTAAATAATGTTTATAATACAAAATTTGAAGAAAGAAAAAAAAATTCTTATATTCAAAGTAACAAGACTTATAATGACTAAATAATTGTATAGTATGTATACGTATTGTAAATAAAATGTATTTAATCAAAAAATAGACGTTACAACCCTTAGTAGCCCTTCGTATCGTTAGCCTTATATTTTTGTATCTATCTTGTTCTTAATAGTCAAGTAGACGATCAGCCTTCTGTGCCTGAAACACACCGTCATTGGTTCTAAGCCATGACGATTCTTTACCGTACGATACTGCCGTGATTCGAATTCGGTCGTGATTCGCCATAGGATTTTTATCAAATTTTACTTAATTTTGTTTATAAATTAAGCTTTTCAATCTCTATATATATAAAATTCTCTTGTTCAAAATTATGTATATTAAATGCTCGTTCCCATATTCCTCCGAAACGGCTCGACCGATTGTTATGAAATTTTTTATACATAGTCAGTAAATCTGATTTCAGTGAGCCTATTTTTTAGAAAAAAAATATAGTTTTTCTTTTTTATGATACAACATACACAAAATATACAACCCCTAATTTTCACCCCATGTGTGCCGGGTCAGCTAGTAACTATATATTTCTTTATTAAGTGTTCTACGATGTTTTTATGAAAAAGTACATTTTGAATTTTCAGACACTCCCTACTTCGACTCTGCCGTCTTCCATTTCCGTACCGACATTAATACAGACAAACGTAACGACGTCTATGCAACAGAATACTATTATACAGAATCCAAAGGTAATATAATACTATTATTATAAAATTAATCATGGATTTTGTCTAAAAAAGAATTAAACAAAAAAAAAAAAAAATTAGGTCGAGTGGAATGTTAGGTATTATAAGCAAAGATATATATATATATGTCGCAGCCAACTAGCTTAATTAGCCATTCAATCAACAGCCTAGCCTCTTAACTAACCATCGCCGTTTAACTAGCCTGAAAGATATTCAGCCAGTTGATCAAATAGCTAGGCAAATGACTTGGATCGATGACATTTCATTACTTGCCTAGCCTGTTGACTGTTAATTTAAATTTAGTTCCACTGTCTGCGACTCTCAAACTCGAAACGAAAATCTTCAATTTGTCAATATGGCGTCGGCAAACCAAATTTTTTCTAAGTCTGGTGTTTTCCAAAGTTTAATGAAAAACAACAAG
Source organism: Pieris macdunnoughi (assembly GCA_905332375.1). Classification (NCBI taxonomy): domain Eukaryota; kingdom Metazoa; phylum Arthropoda; class Insecta; order Lepidoptera; family Pieridae; genus Pieris; species Pieris macdunnoughi. The sequence goes on along the minus strand of CAJOBZ010000018.1, from coordinate 1,122,148 downwards.
TACAATAGTAATGAGTATTTAGTGAATTTAGTTTAGACTCAAGCAATTAAATTGTACTATTATTTAATTATATATGTATTAGTAAAATTAAATTGCCTATATAAAAATATTATTTATATCAGACGTTTCATCTCTTTTATTTCTGCCAAATAATGACTCTATCGTACGAATAGTCTAAGCATTAGCCAGCCAGTTTATTCAATGTATTAAAAGGTTAACGACGCTGTTTTGTTAAGATGCTACGCTGTTAATTGAACGGCTTATTAAGCTAGTTGGCTGCGACATATATACAAAAAGATATTTTATATCGTCTTTTGTTTCTGTAGAGTTGGTATATAAGATAAGCCTTTATCCGCTGACAATTTACAAAATAAATTTAATGTACAGTTAACAAAACTTATGTTAGTACTGATTTTTTAAGGTTTTTTGTTTCCAAAGTAAAAATATTGTTTTTTTCTTGATTTAGTCAAGCAGCTAACAGTAGTGTATGTAGGGAATGTGACTTTCGACACGAGTTCGAGGCAAGTTTTAAATGTAACAGTGTTATTATTTGAAAAAAATTCGCTCTCGATAGCACTATGTGGCTTATTGCAGGCCCAAAGTGACACGTTGTTGCTTATCAGGCCACCGTGGTGCACACCACGGCAGCGGTGACTGCGGTCCGTATGTACACCTTCCACTCAGGTAAAGATATTGGTGTCTTTAAAAGTACGTTAAAATTATGTAAAAACCTGGGGTACCGTATTTGTTACCATGGTTACGATTATTCCATACAAAGGGAATGGTTGTCATGGTAACTGGCATACTTCTATCCACATTAATAAGGTTGATGAAGACAACACGAGGCTAGGAAAAGCCGTTTGATATAAAATGAAAAATAAAAAAAAAGATAAGCTGTTTCCGACTGACAATCTGATGAAAAAATAAATGAGAAATGGTACAGTTAACAAAAAAACTTATGTTATAGGTACATCTAAGATTTTTAACGTGATTTTTTGTTCAAACATGGCTGACGCACTCACCGCGCCGGCCCGGGAAAGGGGAAAGTAAAGGAATATTGTTTTGTTTTTAACAAAAATGAGTTTTCTTCGCGGCTGTCCGAGTCTGAGTCCGGGGCCAGCGGGGAGGTCCTAATTCCCGCGGCTCTTCAACTGAGTCCCTTTCGTCTTATTATTTCCAGCCATTTAAATAAAAGTGCTCACTCTGAATGGTCTTGAGACATAAAGATTGAGTCTTTAGTTTTATGTAAGCAGGATCGCCTTTCGCCTGAAACATGAGTTTCGTGTATGTCGGTTTATAAGGCCTTTTTTACCGGATTGGTGCATTATTAATAATAATAATAATAATAATATAGCCTTTAAAACGAACTCATTTTATATATCGGCATTAAATTTACTCGGTTATCCTGAGTTCGGTGTGCGCACTGGGTCCTTACACTGTTTACACCTTTTGCGACTCTTTTAGTGATTCGCTGTTCTTAAAGTCCTAATATTGAGGTGCTATTTAAATATGATTTTTCGTTAGAGGGTGATGGTCTGATCTTCCCCGGCGACCAACCGTGGTGGGAAGGCTTCTTGATTAGGTTGTGTTACACATGTGTTACTTCCATATTTGTTAGCTGCTATTCCGGTTTTAGTACTTTTTTTTAAAATTAATGGTTGCTCGCGTGGGAGTGGTAAGAAATGTCGGAGCAAAAATCTATCTCTTAACATTGTAGTATGTATTTTTGTTGATGAAGTCATTGTTAAACGATGTTGTTTTTCTGGCAATTGGGAGATAAATTTTTGACGTTTGTTTTTAATCACAAATGGCAAAAAATATTAAAAAAAGATTCCCATTTTCCATTCTTCCTCTGTTTTTGTTGTGGTTGTTTTTTTTTTTTTTTTACTCCCTTGTTGGGGGGGTGTTTTTTTTTTTGAAACTGTGCCATTTAATACTATGTATCAAGAATGACTTTATCTGTAATATGGAGTTCCTTCCGCCTTTTGGGCTTTTTCCGGTTAATCCTCCTTTAAAGAATTAACAAGATGAGTTTATGAGAAAATGGTTAAGACACAAAGAAAAACCGTCTATTTATAACCTTTTACAACCTTCTAAAATAATGTTATTTTTGCAATTGAAATCAGAACATGTTTATTATTTGACTATGTATTCGTAATTGAAAATAATTTCATCGCTCTACCGCACAAACTAGGTCCGGAATGCCAGGCTAAGTTATTTAATTTGACTTTTTGGTGTAAAGAAGGTTTTAATAAGGTTGTGATAATTTGAATGTTGTTAATTATTATGTTTTTAAATCCTCTTTCATGTCAAATATCTTGTTTTTGTTGTTTGAGTGTCGTGGCGTAAGTTCAGTACTTTGATGAATTTTTCCAAGTGCCACAGTGCCCTCTATCTTGCGAAGAAATAGGAATCCCTCAACGAGGTTAAAATTATCACCGATAGCTCTTATTTCCTAATTCAGATTTTACAGATGGAGTCATTTTAGACGTATTTGTTTCTATTTTTTTCCAGGCGCATTTAAATAGTATAAGTGGCGAACTTGGACCTTAACACTAAGTCGATACCCTTAATAAGTGGCTCTGAGATTATGATGCTGACAATGTTTGGTATAGTAGATATTTTGTAACCATTTTGTTTATTTTTTTGTTTTGCATAAGATTTTCCGAAGACAATTTAGTCACTTTCGTCACAACTCAAATTGTCATCCGTTGTTGTGAGGTGGAGTAGTTGAAGCTCTTAAAACACTTTAAAAACCTGATGTGTTTCGATCTCTTGAGCACTAGACATACATTATCGGTGACTTTCAGCTTTACTAGACGTTTGAAACATGAGTCTTTGAGACATGTATCGGTTTAAAGAAAAAACACTTTTTTACGCGGATTGAAGTTATGTATTATTATAAACTTATAATTATGTTACATAATTTAAAAAAATCCTCCATCTTTTAGTCGATATCAACTCCGGGGAAATAAATACAGATTATACAACTTTTTCTACAGCTGTGATACTTTTTGACATTCAACACCTTTTGTCTTCAGTCACCGTGACCACGCACGCTGTAAAGCACGCGAAACGTCGGTTTTTTTTTTAAATTTATAATTAAATACATAACTTCAATCCGGTAAAAAAAGTGTTTTCTTTAAATGTGTAAAAGTTTTGTTAATAAAAGACAATACTATATGTCGGTTTCCTCGCAATGTTCACCTACCTATTAGTCAACGGCCGTAATTCGAACGTACGATCTCAGGGATGAGAGTCTTAAGCCACTAGGCAATATTCAACTATTTGTAATATTAATATTTAAAAACGGAAGTAAAATTACATAGAATCGTATATATTATTGCTTTTAATAAGTCTGTTTGTTTATTATTTTTTCTCGAAATTGTGTTCTATATTTCGTCTAGTCTAAAATAAATTTAACACCATCAAAATCTATATATCATTGGATTCTTTGAAGGTTCACGGGTCTTTATATTATTAGGGAATCCTTTGCTATCATTTCGTCAATCATATATTTTTACAGCAGCGACTTCAACAGCAAAGAAACGACCATCGCTGCCTTCGACGGCTGTCCCATCGACCGTACAGGTATAATTTCTGCATTTTTTAAAGATATCGTGAATTTTCTCAATATAATATATACTTACATCTTAAAACACATCTTCTAAATGACAAAATATGTTATTGAAAGTCATAAATTTAAAAAAAAAATCAATTGTAATGTTGATATTAAATCTTGTTACAGAGTACAACAGTCACCAATGTTGTTAGTAGCGTGACTACTCCTGTGACGTCATCAATCACGACTCGTACTGTCCAATTACCAGGAGGTCGGACTGTCCAATTGTCAAACCAAACTGTCCAGTTAGCAGGTGGACAATCTGTCCAATTATCTGGCCACACCCTTCAACTTTCATCCCTTCAATTACCAACACATAGCGTCCGTTTACCAAGCGGTCAAACTGTCCAGTTAGCTTCCCCACAAACAGTTCAAGCAATACGAGCGGTGAACCAAAAGAATCAAAATCCCCGCGCCCAAACACCCACCGTCCGGCCGACAGTGCAAATACCGGTATCTTCTGTACAATTAGCGGGACAAACGGTGCAAATCGGCGGGCAGACTGTCCAATTGGGCCAAAGCGTACAGTTAACCGGACACACGGTTAAACTCCCGAGTGGACAGAGCGTACAAGTTGCTAGTCAAAATGTGCTTCCAACCCAAAGTGTCCAATTGCCGAGCGGACAAACGGTACAGTTGGGCGGAAATGTCCAGTCAATGTTGAGCGGACAAAACGTTCAATTGTCCAATCAAATATCGACACAATTGGGGACACAAACAGTACAATTAGGCAATCAAATACAGTTGAGCGGCCAAACAGTTCAGTTGCCGAGTGGTCAAACGTTACAATTGAGTGGCCAAACGGTCCAACTGTCCAGTGGCCAAACATTACAGTTGGCCAGTGGACAAACGCTACAGTTGAATCAAACGCCCAAATCCATAGCTCAAGTGAGGAATCAAGCTACGGGAGACAAACAGCCGCAGCCAATAGTTGCTAAACTATTAACCAATGCACAGGTAAGATTTATTTGTATTATGACACATTCACAAAGACATGTACACTGTACAGTAAGGTTATGAGAACTAATATAATTCATATTTGCTTCGCGAGTCATTTATTTACAAAAAATATTTACCTTTTAAATTTTTTCCTACTAAGTATTAAGATGTGGATATGGATACCTCGAATCCCACGACGAGACTGTCCGCACTGACTATATTGTTACGAAGACGGGTCGACTGGAACTTTTCAGCAGGCTGAAATGTGATTTCTGACCGTTTCAGGAGAGGTTTAATCACATATTAGAAAATCGTAATTTACAGAATGTTACTCTAGTTTTCAGGAGGCTGAAACATTTTTTCAGGCTAATTACTTTAATTACTTATCACTTGTCTTCACTATATTCGCACTTTGTCACTTCGGTGTTTATCTCTTGATGTCGCATTCAAAACTGAACTAATCGGTCGCGTTTCGGTTTGCTTATATATCCCTGGGAATGTTCGAGAACTCTCTAGGAGGGAGCGCTACTGAGTAGCGATCGCAGAATTCTAGAACGTGCGTACTCGCTATCTCTTTCGCACACTGCTCCGTCCTTGTCGTACGGCGTTCTGGAGTGCTCGGTCTAGTTTCGAGAAGGTTCCCATCTTCCCTCTCTCTCGCGGCGTATCATACCGTCCTTGTCCCATACCTTAAAAATTCGTTCTAGAATATTCCTTCATCAAAGGGGTATAACCAGGCCTGAAAACGGGTTTCCTGAAAAGTGTACCACTCGACTACACTTGTCCTGAAACTGCCTGAAAAAATAGGGTAAAATTCTGTAAATTACGATTTTCTAATATGTGATTGACCCTCCCCTGAAACGGTCAGAAATCACATTTCAGCCTGCTGAAAAGATCTCTAAGTAGTGGAAAAATCTAAAAACATTGCAGTCGACCCGTCTTCGTAACAATATTTTATTAGTGGTTTTTCCAACCCTAATTGTATTAGATTATACCACAGAAGAGCTATTAGCATCGGATGAATTTGTAACAACGTCATTTTGTTTAAAAAATAAAGAATCGTATGTAAGGTGATTCATGATATTATATCTCTGAAAAATAAAAATAAAAATTATTCAAAACCTTTTTGATAAAAATTATTACTTGGAAAAATTCTTATTTGTCAGGCGATACAGTCTATAAATTAATTAAAGTGTTAGTATTAATAATATCTTAACAGCTAAGGGAGCGTTCAAGTATTACGTAACGAATTTTGGGGGGGTCCTTTTGTAAAACGTTACGATGCGGGGCGAGAATTGAATTACGCGTTATTGTTAATATTATTTTCGACTTTCCAGTACTTTATACCACATAATGGTAACTTTTAGGTATAAAGAGTCACTAGGTGGTCACGAAACGTTTTACTATACTTGGGTACAGAAAAACGTTACGGCGCGGTACATGGGGGGGGGGGTCAATAATCTCCAAAAATTGTGTGACGCAATACTTGAACGCTCCCTAAGTTGCTAGAATAAGAACAATAATTTCAAGAAATACATATAACAATGACGGGTAACGTGCGGATTTTCCCAAGTTCCCAAGTTTTTATTTATTTATTTATTATTGTTCTAATTATAAGAATTGTCGTTTTGTTAGAGGGTGCCAAATCAGAGACAGATATAGAAAGTAACTGGAACACACATCAGACATTTACGTTTATTATAAAGCTAAATAAAATTATCGTCTGTTGATTCATTTAAAATTATTAATTAATACACATATTTCAGGGCCAAATGATATCCTTAGAGGGAGTCATGAATCGGAACATGAGCGGGGTGGTGGGAGTGGGAAGTGGACGTGGTCGGGGCGTGAGAGTATTATCTCCTACCACACGTCTCACAAGACCAGTTTTGTTGACCTCCGGGAAGCCATTGCATAATATTATTTTACAGGTAATTCTTTGAAATTTATCTGAACTTTTCAGAGCCGAATTGCATCAGTTACATGGATTATATCAAAGCTATCAACCCTTTAAATTAAATTTCTTTGTTTTTCACTAAATATATTTTGATTCAAGTCGAGATTGTGATTTGTGATTATAATACAATTATGCCTAGATATAATTATGTAAAAAACGGATTCGATGGACATATTTTATCCTAAAATTTAGGTGATTTTCATGCGTAACCAATACACTAATAATGCTTGTGATGAGGATACGATATGAGTATAAATTTATATTTATTATTTATTTATTTATACTTCATTGCCATAATACACATAATTATACATATAGAAAAAAAAAACAAAAAGTAAGAAGGTTACATAAGTTATTAGGCAACGGGCGGCTTATATCTTATATTTTATCTTTATTTTATTTCAGAGTGACGGCAACGCAATACGGGTTCCTGTCAGTAGCGGTGTGGCAACGTCGCAAACAATTGTTATTAGTAGTATAGGTGAGGGATTAACTGTTATAACTAAACATTAAAATACTCCATACATTGAAATAGACGTAAACTTATTAGTTTTTATGTAGTTGTATGATGTTTTTATAGTTTAAGAGATACATTTTTAAATAATAAGTGCCGCTACAACCCTAAATGGATATTAAGATTGCATCTTCTCTGATAATTTTGATTGTTCCACCACGAAGTTTTATTCGTGCGAGCAAGTGCTAAATGCCATAGAAAGTTCATTGGAGCAAAGCTAGGGATGGAACTTACGACGTCTAAGATAAGTGTCGCACGCAAGCCACAAGGCCAACTACCTATAATTGATATAAAAAAATATTTCACGTAAAATAATTGGCGAAACTAAATGAATATTCACTTTCACATAAAGACAATTTTTGTGATACTTTCATAAGTTCTAAGACTGTATTACTTTCATCAATTTACCAATTTTTGTTGGATTTAGTTTCAGCAATACCGTTAAACCATTACAATATGAATTAAATGTTGATTGAATTAGTTTTTATGAGAATAGAAACTCTTTATTGACAGCAAATTTATACTTATTTGACAGCGTATTTATTTTCTTTATGAATAAATTATTATTGAATTAATACCAATTGTTTAACATTTCAGGTGCTCAATCTGCGAATACAACAACGACTACGGCTCCGGTTCTGAAATTGCAGCAGGTATGTTACGACCTTCATATTTAAAAAAAATATAGATATTTGCTTTTATTAAATTGAAAATTAAAAATCCACTTATATAGAAACATACTATAAGTTCAGCCATATCATAAAAGATGGACTAGATATAGTAGTACCGTGTTTGTTACCATAGTTACGAAAACATATTTTTGTATAGAAAAAATAGGACTGTATTTACTTTATAGTTTATAATAAGGCTGTTTATATTTCATCCTATATCCTTAACATTCTTGACTTATTTCGTTATTTATAAAACGTATTGTATATGTTACCATGGTAACGTTTTGACGAAGACGAAGCTAAGAAAGATGTGTCCAACCAAAAAGGTCTAAACAGATTTTTAATAAGAAAATTTATTATAGGTGAATCCAATACAACAAGTTAAACTAGCGCAAGGAATAAAAATTCAACAGGTGATAATTCAATATATGCATGGGTTTTTGCACTGTAAATTGTATACATACCAGAATTTGTAATAACACAATAAATAATAATATAAGTTTGGTCAGAAAATGCATGCTAATTATATTAATCAACTAAAATATAAAATAGTTTAAAACAATATAATATTTTCTTTGTTTACGTAAGTATAGAAAATAAATAAAACAAAAAGTTATATATACACAATAATGTATTGTAAATGTAATATATTAGTGTGTGTGTGTATATTATTATCTATATTGCGTAAGAACATAAAACTATGTATACAGATTTTTTCTATGAATTACGGTTAATCCGTCTTTATTGCTTCACTTTAAAGTGCTTTACAATTAACATAAAAAATCGGTCTCTATATTATCTGGTTTTAAAATTAAACATGACTAAGAATATTTTCAATATGGATAACTCTTGTGAAATTTGTATTTTAGTATTTTACTGATGAAGTTATGTCATGTAGGGAATTTTAAGCATGAAATTTACAATTATAGAAATAGCATGTTATAATACTAATATTTTAAATTGGTTCTGGTTTAATTTCGGTCATGTTGAAATATATATTATACCCTTTTAATGATAAAAACTAAGATTGATTAGGTGAAGATTTGTCGTTACCCACCTGTGTCGACATTTTATTTACCACGTCTAACAAGCGACACTTTAATCTAAATAGTGTAAAACTAATCTAGTTTTAATGGATAAGGATAAGGGCGTTAGCAGTTAAATATTTTCATTCCAATGCAAAATCTTCAAAAGTTATTTTTTTCTTAAATTTACCAAAAGTATCCAAATGCAAATGTAATTTTTTTTTTAGTTTAATAAATAAAAGCTTTGCATTACCTGTACAATACGTACCAATTTTTAACTAACTAACTAACCAGTGCCCAAACTGCCACAATTTAAAAAAATTAAACTAAAACGTAATTAATCATATTTTTTTGAACTAAAAAATTGTTTAAAAATTTCCAGGGTCCAAACACATCAGTGGCGACATCCAGCGGGATTCGAAGCGTAGTAATGGATGGACAGCATTTGAAACTCGTTGGCGGGAGACATGTTTTGGCGAGACTTTTGAGACCTGCGAACCCGCAGCAGTGATAGTGCTTTAGTTTTTGAGGTTTTCGGAAAAACATGATAAATGCGTCAAAATTAAAAGTCCAATTGGGAAAGAAAAACAAAAGCTATCGTTCTTAAAAACAAAAGACAATCGCGGTCTAAATAAATATGGAAAAAAACCAGTTCATGTGTTTAGTCTTATAAAAGGTTTAAATTATGCCTGGTTTCCTTATGACGTCATTAAGGAAAATAATTTGAAAGGATTTGTATTTTAGTTGTTGAAGTAGTGGTTTACATAAGGATTGTAATAACAATTTCTGATGTTCAATTGTGCATAACAGTCAATATAGAGTTTCTCCACGTGTCTAGTGGTTTAGTTGTTGGAGCAGTGATTTAATATAATTCTGAACTGATGAACTTTAAAAAAAACTTTTAATATTCGCGTAATATAGTTGTATTAAATTAGACTGAATCTTATGCGTAAAAAAACATTGTGTTATGTTGTTCACTTACCCTAAATTAAAGTCCAATAGTAATAAACGGATGACATATGAAACGCCTCATTTGTCTCTTTCATTTATATTCAAAAAGCCTTAAGAGTAACCAGGACAGAACATACAATAGTGTGTCTGTTGTATTTTCAGACTGATGTTCTTTTTCATATGCACAAACCTAAATTGAAATGTTTTGTCTCTTTTTTATATTCAATAAGCCACAAGAGTGACAAGGACAAAACAATAGCAATATGAACCTCCTAATTGTATATACTTGTAAATATCGTATTAATCAACTTAGATTAGATAATTTTATTCCAAAACTACTTAATCTAAAATTTTATATCGAGTAGTAAATGTCAAAATTTGTAAACAAAAATGATATCGAAACTAAATATTGACCTAAATTTCTATCGGATCGATTTTTTTGTCGAATGAGTATTTAATAATAAATACTAGCAATATACATGAAAACTCTATTCGTACGAATTGATAGGAAACAGCACCGGTACTCTGTAAATTACAATTGCGATCTCGATTTTTGTATGGCATTTCGATATAGTTCTCTAAATTTCCGTTGTACGAAAACTCAACATTGAAGTACAGCATACCGGCGCCGTGTAAAGTACGAGACAATTATTGTTTATCGAATATCGAACTCGGGAGCGGGCTCAAGGCATTGAATAAGTCAAGCGTGACGTAACCATGGAGGTTTTATAAGATTGTAACGGGATAAGAAATATCGCGAATGTCTGCGATCTCAGGGTTTCTTTATAGGTCTAACGTGTAAGATCAAACAAACAGAGCTGTCCCTTTCCAAAACCATCCTAATGAAAGAGACAACTATCTGGACTGAGTCGTGAGTTGAGAAAATGACATATGAAATCTTTTACTGTAATGTCAAATTGTTGCTTGCAAGTGGAACTGTTATAGATCTTCAGTTGTTTTGTCGCGATATACCCATATCACTGGACACTATTCATTGTTGTAGAAAAGCAAAATTACTAAGATTAGTTGATAGAAAATATAACTGTCAGTAGGTGCTATATTAGAAAAACGAGAATGAACTGAGACCTATTAGTATCAATATACAATTTACAATAGAAACTACATCGTGGGAGTTTTATTAAAATTAGTATGTCTTTTGATCAAGTGTGGTCATGTCTGCAGCGAAATATTTGTCTAATATGGATTTTGTTATATGGCAATAATTGTTAACTTTCGCTCTTAATGAAACAAAAGAATTCTTTTGTGATTCGAAATTTGAATTCCTGTTGAGCCGAACAAATTTAACGTGTCCGTGTTACATTTCATCGTTTTTAACTTCGCTCAGGTCATTCTCTAAATTAATATAAACAAGCAATAAATAATGTTTTCATATTTTTTTTACATTTCATGTATTAAGGAATAATATAAGAATGTCTTTTGTAATTCTGTGATAGATTAAACAAAATATAGTATAAGTGACCCAATGACGTTTCTGAATTTCTTAATTGAACAGTTTGTTATGGCTAAAATTAATGATACTGTCATGACACCAATCTATATTATTTGTCATTCCAGCAGTGGTACTCTGTAACTGCCAATCTGCTGATCCCGACTTCAATATTGAGTTTTTGAACCGCGTGATTCCGAAGATCTCAAGCATTCTATATTGCAATTGGGATCGTGATCGCTATCGTTGTTGCTAGTAACAGAGTACCCGTGCCGCACTTAAAATTGAACATTACCCTTAGAGGCGATAATTATTACATTTGGTTATGTTAAATAATTTTTGTATACGTATGAGCATGTAATACTAAAATATATCTCTTGAAATGTATTACTAAAAATATAATAGCCGTATTCTACGTTTCTCTGCTTTAACTTTTTCGGTTTTTATGCGGGCCTTAGACTAGAAAACCTTTGTATGAAGTACTAGATACTAAATTGGTGTTTTGTCGCACACGTTTCCGTACGTACGTACAACGTACGTATTTTTACCCGTCTATGGGCTAGATAAATATGTTAATATTATTTTAGTAATCAACCAATGCTGTGCTTATTTTTCCTGCAAAAGGAATGTTTATGACTTTCACATATGACTTTTTAGTATATCCTATTTTTATTGTACTTGTAGGCGCTTTCCTAGCTATAATTTAAAGATTTCTTACCGGTCGATTTCGATTTGACGCCAAATTAATAGTTGTTTATTTATTATTTTGAAGATGCAAAACGGAACGTCTTATAAAGAATAATTTATTTTCACCCGCTTTTTACGCTTACAATTTAATATTGTATAATATAAATGATTATTTAAGGTGTACATAATCTAGTTTTATTTTATTTAGTATGTTTTCATTATTTCAGTTAAAATAAACTAACGTCAATTAAGAGATTTGTTTTTTTTACCCATCCAACAAGAATTAATGAATTTATTTTGTCATTGAAAGAGGTCACCGTAAGCAATAAGCATGGAATAAAAAAGTCTGATATTGTACAAGACCAGTGTTGTCAATTTCTATTAATTTATTTCACACACATGAAAAAAATTATTATGACTGTTTAATCACGCAGCAGGCTTTATATCTTGGATCCTACACCACTCCCTAATTCGCGGATAACTTATACAATTAGTTGCTGATTTTAATTTGAATGGCGATGGCGCGCCTCGTTTTTCGCAGCTTCTTTAGACGGCACTATTCACAGGAGACTTAAAATGATAGAACATACCGGTGGTAAAACAATTTAATTTATGTACATAGCACAAGATTATGACAAACTATTGGACACAAAAGCTTTAAATTAACAGCTAGATAGTATGTGCGACACTTATGATATAAAATTTCGCATGATTTAGCGTGTTCGGCATTTGTAAAACGATGCCATGCAATTCCTTTCATTTAATCACAAACCGTTCATGCCCTTCATTGATAACACACCTTATTCTAACGAAGCACAAAAAATACCTAGTGCCTTTACAAAAATAGGTTACTAATCGGACTTTACCACTAGAAATTAACAAAAACGCTATATCAGTCTTATATCTATTTAACAAAGCAATTTTGTGAATGTAGGTACGCCGGTACTTAACCTAGTCCAATATATTAAAAAATAAATGTACACACCACATTTATTAATACTGAGATTTCTTAAAATACTTTCAGATATGGAAAATGCGTTTCGGAAACAGCGAATATATTTTTGATAGTGTCTAAAAGCTCATGATAGCTAAAGATTATATTTTATGTTTAAGACGTTATATTAATATAAATAATGATTTTATTTAATTCATTAACATTAGGTAGGAAATGGTAACGCAATATAGCATTGATGATTAATGGTGATTTTAAATTTGGCAATAATTCCTCTCATTCAGTCTAAAACAATTTATGAGCAAAATAGATTTAAGATGACAGACAATGCCTTGTGAAATTTAATATATACTCTATGGTCACAGACTTCAATTTGTAATAATTAACATTGTCTATGAATTTCTTTTTAACCAACCATGATAGCGTAGACATTCTTATATGGATTATGTAAAATTTAATTATCATTTAAGGTCTTATGCACGATTAGGAAAATTACTCGTCAAAAGTTTTTTTTTATATTTAAGTGGATATGGATCTAAAAATCATGTATTTTATATTCAAAAAATTTCCTTAATGTGCATATGACAAAAAGCAAAATTAAATTACAATTTCACATCTCACTCCTCGACTTCTTCTGGATTTTCAGCCGTCAATAAGTTAGTGTTGTCATCAGTTTGAGATTCGGTGGATAACTTCTAGAAAATCAAAATATTATACTCATCACTAGGTCAATCATTTAATTAGGACGATACATAATAAATATCTATATCATATTCAATATATATATATATATATATCTTATAGAATATTTATTTCATAATTATGTTTGAGTATGGTTACTGCAATTAGCAGAACAAAACGAATCACAATAGACAACAATTATTATAATTAGATGCATTTGATAAGATGTCAATAATATTAATTAGGAACATTGACTGTGAAAAAACTTCGCTGTTGGGCGTCTTAGTAGGTACTCTTATTAAGATCGTATGACAAATATAATTGATGTTATATCATGCTAAAATAAAAGCACATTCGTCGCATTTAAACGTGTACATATATACTAAAACATGTAAGAACAAGCCTGCACCTTGGTACACCTTTATTTATAGATAAGAGTTGTAGGAAGGTTAAAACTCAAGAAATAAAGATCTTTTAGATAAATTTATATTCACTATAGGTGTATATTTCTGTTTAGATACCCTCCCCCGTGCCCCGCTTATCGATCTAGGTCCCATACGGCGTCTACCTCACCGTTCGCGCTACAATATTAATGCGACAGGACAGGCCAAATCGATCAATATGTGCAACGGTGTAATACCAACATAATATGCAAAACTGCTTCGTAAGTGTTTATCTTATAAGAGTAAAGGTTATATGATTAGAAAATCATTCTATCCAACAAATATATCAAGAAAAATTAATAAAGTATCACGTGATATGATGTTATATCTGCAAAGTGACACGATAGCGATTAAGAAAAACATGCATATGGGATAAAAAATTTTTTTTAGGAAAAAAAGGCCTCGGTTTTGCTTATCTGTTTTGTCATTCGTGATGTTTTATAGTATAGATCAGCCTTCTGTAGCTGACACACGCCGTCGCCTTTTTTGGTTCTAAGGCCAGTTTCCTAACGATGTTATCCTTCACCGTACGAGTGAGTATTAAATGCCCACATAGACAGTAAATTGGTGCACGGGGATCGAAACTACGACCTCAGGGATGAGATTCGCACGCTGAAACAACTAGGCCAACTCTGCGTTTTTATGAGAGCTGATACATAATTACCCTTACCCCAGTAGCGCAGGGATGGCTGGTACGTTTTCTTAACTTGATCGCAAAAGCCAATATTAGCACCAGAGTAATCGACGATAAAGCCCCTGTTAATAGTGGTAGTACGATGCTGTCATTGGGGCTCTGTGGACAAGAATCATTAAAACACCAGAATTATGACCGATTTAATTAGCTAATTAATTAAAAAGTCTTTCGATCTGTAATCATGTAAAATATGGTATTGTAACTCGTCATTATAACAAAAATCCTAATTAACTTTTCTCTTCTCCAAAGCGAAACATTGTCATCCCCGAGATTAAATCCAGAACTAGTAAAAGAATACGAAGAATCTAATTTACTTTTATGAACAACCAAGAAATCGAGTTTTTACTTTACATTCTAAGGGTGCGTCCACATCTGGCGAATGCGTCGCGAATGTGCAGCTCGCGAGCCGTTTGCGAGCTCATGCAAGCCTCGTAAAATGCACGCGCGCAGTTGACGCACCCTTACATTCCACCTATGTGCAATGTAAGGACGAATGTCCGGCAAATTTACATTTATAGATAATCTTGTCTATACAATATTTTAGACAGTATTGTCCCAAGTAAACCACTTCTTCAGGCAATGCGGAATAATATAAAAAATTATGAAGAAAAAAATATTTTGTAAATTCAAAGCGGTTACTTGTTTTAGAATTCAATTGGTTAGTCTTAATCAATTCTTAGAATTTAATGTGTGTTGACTATTATTGTGGTTTGTATTATGATTTACGTCACATAGGACAAACTAAAAATCTATTACCTATATGTTTGTAATGGATATTAAAAATATACTAGTAAAAATTTAATGATCTAAATAATTTGTATTACTAAAACATATCACGCATTCATCGTTATCGAAATACTTACATTTACAGGCCACCTGAAGTAAGTCGAGGAATCCACAAATGGCCATTTCTGGCCGTACCAGCCATTTGTGGTCTTAGAAACTGTAACTTCATCTGAATCCGAGTCCACCGCTATATCTGGTTTTAATGGTGGTAAAGAAAATACTTCGTCCTCTTCTAGCGTTTCCTTTGCCTCTTCATCGGTATCTACGGACAGCAGTGTGTCTTTTAGGTCATTGAACTTTGATAGATCATTCGCAATAGCTTCAGTAGTTGCTATGTTCTCTATCGTAGCCTTTGTGGTGATCAATACATCTTCGAATACTTTCGGGCTATCCGTTACAATTTTATCTGGAGAGTGAATGGAAAAATAGTTAAAAACGTCACGAATCGTTATCGGTTCTGAGGCGACAGTTGGTCTAATTATAATGTCTTTATCCCATGGCCTCATGGACATGTAATGGTCTAGAAGACGCACACTTCCTGAGGGTGTGCCAATTAGTGGAATCCGTTCGATATCTTCTGTTGGTAATTGTGGTAGAGACGTCGATGACACTGCTTTCCAAGACCTTAAAGCAGGCATGGTCCAGGATGGATTTGTAATCTTTTCACTGGTCACAGTTATGGGGACTGGAGTAGTAGTAGTAGAGGGAGTAGTTGTGGTAGTTATAATGTCCAATTGAGGTTTCATGGTAGTTTCAGCAGACATCTTCAGTTCCTTTTTACGGGATCGTAATATTTCTCTACCACCGGGAGTGAGAGCTGGCGTCGTAGTATCATGGTGATCGAATTGCATTCTTCGAGCAAATATAGCACCGTTCATAACGTATAGAGGAACAGACGCCAATGCTAGGGCTACAACAGTTCCAAATATTACCATTAATACATATTTGAGGGTTGATTTTCGCCTGGACCGTCTCACGTGAATTGAGGGGCTATAATCCCGCCCTTTCCCTTTAAGTCCACTGTTGTTAAGCACTTCTTCGGTCTGCGGAAGGATAGTATACTGAAGACTATTTTCGCCATGGCGCACCGTTTTATACATGATGACGTAAAAACCACTGTTTGAAGTAACACTAGCAAATCACATGCTCGTTTCACTGGAGATTGGTATAAAATTAAAATATTACGAGATTTAAAACTCCCGACATTTGGTACGATCGGCCCTGGAGTTTCCTGCTTTGTGCTTCGTTCAGGGTTTATGATATCTGTAAAAAAGGGCTGGGCGCATGCGCGACAACATTGAGCGGCTGCGTGGTCCCTTTCTGTCTTCCTAGTTGCTTCTTGGTAGAAGTTGAGGTTATGACTGAGACGCCTGCTTTTTTAGGATTGATTCCTTGAATTAACACAAAGTTCATTACCCTTTCAATAAGCGGCTTACTAGTCTTATATAAATAATTATTTTATATGATAATTATTCATATTATATTTATATTTCACGTGCCTTTTAATCAGATTTATGTTCAAACGCTATTTGCATAACATTTTTTGTGAATTATAAAATATTATCAGAATCGTATATTTTAGATAGTCATCTATTTTTCAAACTATTAAGGGTAATATTATTAAATAAACTTTAATATCCGGTTTTATGCAATATTTAAAAATAGATTAGCACATTAAAAACATATTCTACATAACTTTATATCAGTTGTTAATTGATAATTTAAAAAATATAAAATGAAATGTACGCATTTTATAATAAAAATATTAAAGATGAATTCCTATGAATCACTTGTCTCTGGTTTCGCCGAATTTGACTGACTCACATTTCTCGCAATTCCACAATGCTATCGCCTGATCAATTTCAAAAGCAAAATGTCTTTGCCTCTACTTGTAACTGCGTCAAAGGAAGCTTTCTCATTAATCCTATAAGCAGATTGGCACCTATTCTCTTATTGAGAAAAAATGTATTATTAACGAATGAACCATTAACCACAACATTTTAAAATCTCGACACGAACTTCACCACAGCGATTGCTTCGTCTTTTTCATTCCCTTATCTTTATTCAATTTGATAAAAAAGGCGTTATTTGGGAATCTATTTTCAAAATGAGCTCATTACTAAGATAAACATTCGTTTTGAGCTAAGAAATTTTTTATAATCAAAGATCATTATTCTGCATACAGAATAGAATATCATTAATATAATTTATAATAAAATGAAATAAAAAACTAGAACACGTTTTCAGTTGAGTATTTAAAAAAATTATGTGAGAACAGAGAAGTTAAGTAAATAAAAACTTTTTACTTTGAACTTGTCAAGAAACTCGTTAGAGGGATGTCGCCGCTTTGGACAGTTTATTGCGGTTTTCAGAATTTAATAAAGAACGGGAAATTCGATTAAAAAGTTCGGAAACAACAAGGTAAAGAATTTTTATATGATGTTGAAATTGGTTAATATTATAATTTTTAGGCAGAATCTGGCCTAATAATAAATTTAGAAAAAGTAAAAGTATGTAAAAGAATGAAAAAACTAAAGAAAAAACTTTATTATATAAAATAAAAAGTAATAAAGTAGTAAAAAACATAAAACTTGTATTATTTTATCATACTATACTTGTTTTATGGTTTATGATAAAATAATACAAGTTTTATGATTGAAAAACGACTTATACTAACTTGACTTAATGATTACATTAGATGTATTTTTCGGTTAAAATGCGCCTACTGGTTAAGTTTTCAATACAAATAATCTACAATTACGTTAACTACCTATTTGACTTTACGTTATGTTCTTATTTATCTGGGCGTTGCAAATAACAAATTCTAGTTTTTCATTATATCTTTATGTTAGAAATCCTAAGTACTTTATAAAGTGCGAACATAAACAATAAACATTGCAATCCCTCAAAGTTTTTAATTTCACTAAAAATATAAGTAATAAATTTTCTCACGGGACGAAATAATTGATTTCGTCCTAACCTTCGATGTATCGCTCTAGGCTTATTGTTAGAAAAAATTCGTCAAGTCGCATATTAACAAGTTTTTGCGTCCGGTCAAACGAACACATACGAATACTAATTTGGTTGACCTTGGAGGGAATCACGTTTCCTTTCGAAATTTATTTCGAGTATAAGACTAAAAAGGGCTCACGGTTCGTCCCGCTTTTTGCCTTCGTAACTATGATGTGGTACAGGCATATTCCATAGTTTTTCTATTTATATTTTTACACGTTCTGAAGAAAAGAAAAATTTGTATGGTTTCAAATTAATATAGTTTTACTTATGTACACTCAGGGTAAAAAAGTTAAAGTGGTAATAGCGTATATTCTATCAAAAAAGTATCGAGAATTGTTTATAGTTCCAAATTCAAATATTGTTCTTTTTTTAAACAGAATAATTCTGACTTACATTTTGGCGCGGAATTTGAATTGTATTCGTTTATTTAGATTGAATCCATGCTGTTATTAAGTAGGCCATATCTATAAACAAAAACATCGAACAAGGAATCTGTTTTTCGTTTTTCTTTTGTTAAAATATTAGCGACCATAGAAATGTTTCTTTAGAGTACCTACAAGAAATAAAATATTGTTCGGTTTATAATGTAAAATGTATAGTTTTAAAATATATTACAAACATAAGACTTTTTCATATTATAAATATCAGTGATAATTTTGTACATGTTTATATAAGATACATAAATGTGTATTTATAGGTGATAATAGTAAGAAAGAACACGCTATGTTATCGAATATACTCGTTTTAAAATGAATAAATACTTCGCGATAAACGTATTTGATTGAACAGATAATCCTAAATCTAACTGCATAGAAAAATAAAACAACCATATGTACTAACAATAATATATACTACTGTAGAAATATATGCATATTTTTACTCTGTTGAGAATAATCGCAATAAATGTATTGCGTAGTTTAAAAGGATTTATTTTAAGAAATTTGTATCAAAACTGTAATAGTAGTAACAGATTAATTATTCCGCGTTGATTGCGGGTTCTTTGGCAAGATTTTTTGTGACCTCTTCTACAATAATTGTCAGTAAATTTACATGAAGACCTAAGCCACTTAAAGCTTATTCAGTAATCACACTGTGTATTATTAATAAACCGTACAACGTACGTAAGTCCCTTCCGTAGTTTATTGCGTTCATATGGACAGACGCGAGACGTCCTTTTTGATATGTTACAACTTACACAATAGACACACTTAAAATATCGAGTTGTATATATTTTTTTTAAATATATCATAATATCTTTAGTAAAATCTTTCTTTCGGACAAAAAATTGGACTTCTGGAGAATTCCACAATCACCCAAATTGGTACGAGAACAAGGCAAAAATTTCCGCAAGCGTTGATTAAAGAAGCATCAACGACAAAGGGATATAGGGCTTCCTTTTAGTACAATGACATCGCCAGCTATTTTAGTTGTCTGGAACTTCGCCAGCACTGGTAAATAAATGCACATGACACATGCACCCTCCGTTTTGAATTATTCCAAAAAATATAGGAAGCTACTAACCAATTTGGCTACTAATTGGGATATAGTTCGTCTAGGCCTAGGCCTTTTTAGTATCTACATACCCAATTTAGGGCAACCAGGACTACAAGGCCCCTACAAAAGATACTTTAATTATAAAAAAATCTGTACTTTGTTACGAAATATTATTATTTAAACAAACATTTTATTTGGATAATAATTTTGGGTCTTTGTTGCCCAAAGGCGTGGAAGAACTTTGATGCCCCGAGCCCTCCAGACCTCTAAAACCGGCACTGTATATATACTATACTATACTGTATATACATATTACCACAGATAAGCAGTGACTACTAATATTATTATACTTTGACGGGATTATACCTTGATGGTGATATATAATACGGTTATTTATCCCATTTATCTGGCTTATTATATTGAAATAATGTCCGAGCAATAAGTATAGACATTATCCGCGATATCTTGCGTTTTCTTTATACAATTATGACCTATTAATATTTTCATACAATTCACGTGTAAATATAAAAATCCTTGAAGGTTCAAAGCATCGTCCGATATCGTTAACGAGTTGCCTAAACAAACATCTCACACATCTGTTTGGCCACTAATGTTAGCGAAGCAATGCCCCTAAGGTTATGTGTGTTTACTTTAAAAACGTACGGCCACAAACGCCTAACCCTCTTAAATAATTTTTTTCTTTAACATAGCAAACTGTTGATTTGAACAACTACTATCGCCGAGTTGGCAACACGCGCAAGCGATATTCGTTTTACTGTGATTATGTATAATTGTACCAACGTAATGCAAGTGGTAATGAACTGCTAAACATGACCTTTCAGTTACTAGAAACACTATTATAACTTTCAGTTGTAAAATCTACAAAGATATTGTAACAGATTTCATAACGTTGGTTGAAAATTGAAGCTCTGTGATCTTTAATATGGAGTTAGTGATGAAATGGGGTGAAAGAATATACATATTATATACCTAGCGTGTATATGTATATTATTTCGGTTTCCCAAAGTCCTCTTTTCCTTCAGCTGTAAATCAAATTAAGTTTTTAAAGTCGATTTTTGTTCTATCTATACGTTTCTTGTGTTCTTTTTTGTTTATAAAAAACGAATTTTTCATAGAAAATACAAACTTATATATATACTTATTATTTTAGTGGTTTTAAACTTTGTGTAGGGTAAAAGTAAAATCTAAACACAATATTCTCTAGCAAGCTTCAAACGAAACTACCTGCAGAGTAAACAAACTTTTTGTGTTGTTTTTTTTCTAAGTCCCTTAGGGTTAGATAAGTACTTGCTTATCTTATCCTGACACTTCTTAGCTTTAGATAATGAACTATTGCTATGTAAGATACGAATTTACATAAATGTGTGAAGTCTTGGCAATGGTATAAGCGTTTTTACTGGTTGAAATGTGGAGTGTTTATCCATAAATATCACTAGTAAAGGAAGGAATTTTTATTTCTTAGTTTTAAAATAAAATGTGTTGCACTGGCTAATTATTATTTATAGTGTTCAATCTAAACTATGCAATTATAGAACAAATATAAAATATTGTTAAATATTTAACACACAAGACACACTAGGACAGTTAAAAATTTGCATGCAATGTATAGTAAATCATTATTTATGCAATATACTCGGGATTTGTATTCCTAGAACTAGATTGTATTAATGTGTTGTGTAATTATTATTTATAGTGTTCAATCCAAACTTTACATTATTCAATAATTTTATATTTGTTCAATAAACAAATATAAAATTATGTATTGTTAAATATTTAAACCACAGGACACAGACTAGCACAGTTAATAATTGCAATACATTGTATGCAATACGTCGGGATTACCTAATAATTATGTCAAATCTGAGTTAGGTTTCAGATTTCTAGACTCATACCCATTGTTACATAGTTACATGATGGAAGTGCATCGTCCGCTCATGACCCTGGCTGGCCCATTGCCACGACAACACGGGCACAGAGCCAGCTGAAACCTTCCGCATCACAATTCGTTCATATTTTAATAGTCATCATGTGCAGCGAGAAAACATTTACGACTAGTTGACCCGTCAAAATTATATTATTACAGTCAAAATCTGTTATAACGACATCGAAGGGACTACTCATATTTGGTCGTAAAAACCGATAGTCGTAACAGCCGATGACGTTGTTATTAAGAACCTAATACAATAGAATTCAGCCGGGACCTTTGATTTTGGTCAATATAACCGGAATGTTGTTCTAAAGATAAACGATGTCGTCGTAAACGGATTTGACTGTATTTTGTTACTCAGTATAGGATTTTAAACAGATAATTGTGGTTCCCGTATTATGATGGCTAACTGTCTTCCAACTTAAAACAATTGTCTAAAAATCACCACGTCAAATTCAAATGAATTGATTTTTACATTACTTAAATAAATTCTAATCATTTATTACGTCGTGGCCATAAAACAAATTACCTATTAGCTATGAATTTGATATTGGTCTTACGAGATGGCGATTATTTACTTTCTGACTGATTTTAATATATACTATACCTTGTTGATGTGTAAATAGGCTCTTCATTTAAGCAATTAATTATATATAACTAGCGGACCCGACAGACGTTGTCCTGTCCTAACTATGAATATTGAATTGTAAAAGCGCTATGCACTGAAAAAAATTTGCTATCGTAACAAAAGTCAGGATTGCTTCATATGGTGGTTAAGTATTCTTAAATTTTCCGCGCAATTTTCTTATTGTTTTCTTTCATAAGAACCTGACAATAACAAACACAACAAAAAAGAATTAGCGAAATCGGTCCAGCCGCTCACGCGTGATGCCTTGACCAAGGGAAATAGGGATTCATATTTATATATTATAGATTTGGCAGGTTATAAATCTAAATGATAGATAGGCAAAATAAAAGCAAAAACTGTGATAATGAGAGCATCTCAGGGTATCTGCGATCGATTTTTCCAATACATTAAAATCGCACCGTAATGGATAATTAATTGATAATTATTGGCAGAGGTATAAAATTCAATTTAAATTTGTGACTGCGACTGCGAGTATGTATGTGACACATTTGACATTCCAAGCCCATCTAAGCTTACTATATAGGTATTTGGAGAAAACGTTTTCCAAAGAACTCTAAATACATTATCTAACAATACCCAACATCGCTGTAGTTCAATATCCGTAGACTAATAAAGTTACTTAAAAGCTTTGCTAGTCTAAAAAAGTTTCATAACAAACCTAAATAAAAATGATAAATAAACATACACAAAGTCAGATTTTATATAAAGATTTCAATGGCATTGAGCGAGCTAGGACGGTTATTCAACTGTTTGTCTATTTCTGACACATCAGAACGTACCTGAGTTTCCGAAAGTGAAATGGAAGGTTATAAATTTGAACGTTTTTGGACAGAGGCCAGGCGATCACTCAAAAGTCGAACGAGTTAAACAGCCACACTAACTAGGTCCGTTTGACTGCTCTCGATAAAAACGAATAATATGTAAATAATAAACAAACTGTTTAAAATAGCCATAATTTTATGCGCAGCCGCACTGTACTGTAGATAGTAAATGTTGAAAAGAGTAGTTCCTCTAATACACAAATATAGAGTACCTATTTACAATATTTTTAACCTACACAGTAATAATAATATAAAATGGATAAATAGAAAACTAAAATAAATTAAACTTGTTTGTTCCAGGTGTACCTTTAACATTGACAGTATTTTATCGCTGTATTACGATATTTATTCGTTGAGCGAGGAAAGCACCAGCCCTGGGGTCCCGGTACCATCTACCAGGCGCCAACTTAAATATTTAACACCACGTGTGCACTTGAAACCCACGGCCCAGGAGTATACATCAAAGGGAACAAAATCAAAGTTGGAGGAAAGACTATTATCCGTTTGTTATTTTCCGCGTCAAATGTGTCTGCATTGACAATAACGTCTTATTTCTTATTTATTTAAAAAACAAAACAGAGAATGTCTATACAAAAAAAAATAGAATAATAAAATAAAAATATCTATTTTGATTAGTCATACAGGTATATTCTCGAGTATTCGTGAATTGGTCATCTAAACGTGGTTATACTGTAACTACGAATTACTATAACGTGAAAATTAACAGTTATCTGAATGTTGGCACTTGGCACTGTATTTTCGATTTTTCTTCGAAACATGACAAATGACGGTATTACTTTGGCTCAGACATCTATTTCATATAAACTGCGTTGTATAATGTAACCATTTCGTATGATCGTACGTCCGTCATAAAATGTGTTGTTTATTATATTCAATGGTATAATAAAATAAAAATGTAGGACAGTGACGGAAAAACATCTACAAATAATCTTATGTATAAATTGTTTCTCATAATTATTATTTATGTTTTAGCAAACTATAATTTTGATTAGAGATTTAAATGGTGACTGTGATAATTATTTTAATTTGAAAACACGAACCATTTCTGTTACGAAAAAAAGATTGAAATGGAAAAATATTTTAGACTATAAACAAAAAAATATGTTACCATAAGCCACGTCACTTATATAGCTCAATTTATCCTTATCGTCTTTATCACAAGATATATAAGGATTATACATCGTTGAGCCGTTAGGTAACAGGCACAGGGATAGGATACGTTACACAACATAGCATGAGGTTTTTAATGCATTGGAGGGATTCATATGTTTCAGGGTACTATAATGAAGAACTTGAATTAACTACTAACCTAGATTTTGAGCTCAAATTATCACTAACAATAATTTACTATAAGATCTAAAGTAAATGTTTATTATTTTTGTATGAAGAATTTGACAGTAATTTTATAGAACTTGGCACTCATTTTAATATATGTTAACTTGGGACTCATACAATATTTATTGTTCTCAATGTTATTCCGATTTACTGCAAGGGACCACAGGGGGAAACAATTATTTTTATAAACAATATTTTTCATACAAAAAGGTTTTGTGTATGCGACTTGCTCCTGAACAGTTGAATTAATATTTATAATTGATTTTCGAACAAACTCATAACGTAATTTACCCTTTTATAAACACGATAAATTTTCATAGAATTTCCCGGACATCTGGCAGTATAAATTATTAAACAAAAATTAAATATTATACGCGTATTATGGTTAAGATAAAGCTGCGCTCCATATGTGCGCCTGCGACGTTCCCACGACTCCCCTCACCCCGCGGAACACCATGTGGTGTCGGCCAGTTAAGGTGGACTTTTTAATTAACTTTGTTCAAACTAAATATACCTGAAATGAGATTTATAGAGCTCTTACTAGGGTGGTTACCTCCCGGGTTTGTGCATAGGGCTTCAACGACAGCTTGACGATAATTGATAGACGCCTAATTGATTAGAATTGATTAAATGAGATGAAAATCCCGCTTGGTTAAAAAAAATCAGTTTTTTAAATAATCAACTGCTTCCGTAATTGAACACGCAATTCGTGTCGTACTAAGGTCGGTAATTGGGTCCTAAACGCATTGCGATTAAAATATATTGTCTATGCGAACATGGCCCTAGTACAGTACTGTAGTAAAGCTCCTCCGCTGGCGCAGCGACACAAAGTGAGCTTTGGTCTCCAAAACTAGAGAACGCCGAGCGCGCACTCTGCTTTACCTTAATCAAAATTGGTGAAGCTAAAGAATGGGAGAGTATACCGACCGGCCGTCGGCAGTCCCAGTTGTCGCTGGAAAGACGCTATGGAGAAGAATCTACAGAAACTAATTAAATGTATTTCTCTGCCCATGAATAACAATAAAAAAAAACAATTACAGAAATTACGAAAATATACGAAATCGATCGTATTCTATAGTATATAATACTATAGTAATTTACTCGCGAGCAGCGGTTCCGGGACAAAACAACGTTGTGGACCAGAAACCGACCACGGCCACTCTGAAAAAAATGTGCAAAGAAATTTAATTATTCGATTAACAAAGTATGACACAAAATGACTCTTTTGGCATCGGGTAAATTAAGGAAGTACTGTTGACATCACAAACATGACATGACACAATTATGACAGATTGTTAACGGATTACTTACAAGAGTTACATTGTCTTAATGATAATGATAAAGTGATGGTTTAATGAACTTTTGTTTTTACCTGACTCTTATAATATGGATATCAAGGTGTACAAGAAAACTGAAAGAGAATTAAATTTCAAAATTAATAATAATGTGTTTGTATGTGTGGAATAACAATTATTGTTTTTCTCAATATTTTTTTTTAGTTTTTTTTAATATGCTTCAAAGAACATTACTTACAAAACAAACGAAAGAGCATAATATGTCGCAGTAAAAGAATTAGGTATTTTATGTTTAGAGAAAATGAAACATCGATTAATATATTTTATAGAAGAAATTAACTATCAAAAAATACTAATTACATTTTTTAATAGAAAAATACAAAAATGAGTGAAAATCTTAATGAAATTTCTTTAACAACATGATGTTTTGAAATTGAATAATATTCAGCTTCAACTGCAGTTTAGCAACAAAAAATGGGCGAACATCGTTTGGACGAGATTTATCTACCTGCATCCCTTATGACTTATTGTCAAATATGTTTGAAGGGACATATTTTTCTGCACCCTGGACTTTCCAGTTTCAATTAACAATGAATAGTGTTTTTTTTATCTATTTTCATAAGTCTCATGTTCCTTAGATCTTGATAAAAAGATAAACATAGAACGTTGTGTATGCAATATTAAAAGGTAATATATTTTATCAATTATATTTAATATAGGTTGTTGGTAATGCTAATGTATAATAAAACACTATATGAACAATGGGTTGATGATGAAATATTAGAATATAGATAGATATTTTGAAGTTAACGGATCATATTTCCACAAGTAAGCATAGCTGACATTTCAGCAACTACTTGAAGACCTTTTGTCGAGTTGTTGTGGCAACCTTGCATTTTTATATTGTTTTGTTTTGTTCCTACTTATTTGATGAATTTACATTGTTTCTTTGTATATGTCCGGACGATTGGTGGACTCATGCAACTTAGATAATGGCAGCTAGATCGCGGGCTACATGATTTATTGCAAGGAAGTGGAATGGATAACACTGCGACCATGTCATGTGTAAGTTCTCATGTCATTTTCACATATTTATATATTTCATAATTGTTTGGTTGTCTATATATTTTCATCTGCTTGATGTCTCCTTGATCTCGTATGTAAGATGTGCCTGTGTTTCGATGTAAGATGATATGTTTGGTTTGGTATGTTATGTGTATAGTATATAAGTAAAAAAACTTTTTTTTTTAATTATACTTACAAAGAAAAATTGTTATTAAAGTAGATTACGTACTAAACAATGTTTATGTTAAACACTTGTAGTTTGTATTATATTCGAGGTCTGTGCGGTACACATGTGCGGTGAAGCGACACCTGACCTAACCCAATACGACTTGCACTTGTGAGCTGAGTGCCACAAGTGATGGGCTATTTAAGATCACATCGATAACGATAAAAAAATAACCAATTAGCTCACTTTTAAGGGCCGCTAGGACATCATTTCTTTAGGCACGTTTTATATGGTGACGTTGGTGACGAGGTTGGTGGTTTTTGAAGTTCTATTACATTTTTAATCAAATGGAAAGGGCTTGATCTTTCAGTTCTACGTGTGATGCTCATCTAATTAAAAACAGTATTATGTTCTGAATTTATATTTTGAGAATGAATATTAAATTAATTAAGAGTTAAAACAGAGACACAAAGTGTTACATCAATCAAATACTCATTTATTAATTCGTTTCTTAAATTAGTGTAAATAACTTTTACAAGTAGTTTTTGTTTTATAATGAATGTAGTAATATTTGGTTTTACCTATTCTTACCTAATTTAGTAATATTGTGAGGGCGCACTGAAATTATTTTTACATACTGAATTTTTCATATTGATATTTATGAACTCAAAAAGAAAATGTTCAAAAAATATCGACAGCAATATGAAGCAACACTATCTTGTTTATAACCGAGTGGGATGAAGTAGACGAGGGTACAAAAAACTAACTTTTTATATGGTGACAAGGAAGAATTTCGGTGTGTATACGAATAATGGTTTTGACTTTAGTCACCATGCTTTGTTTGATCAAGTGTATTTACTCAGATATTTATAGCATATTTCATCAGGAATTTATTTATCTAATGTGTGCTTGAAAAAATACTATAATTAAAGTAGCTTTACACGGTATAATTAAAGTGGTAATGGCGTTCGATCTGTCAAAAAATAATCGAGTATTGTTTATAGTTCCAAATTCAATCTATTGTTCTTTTTTTAAACTGTACTTACAGTTTGGCGCGGAGTTTGAAGTGCATCTGTTATTTAGATTGAATCCATATTGTTCTTAGGTAGGTCATAATATCTGTAAACAAAAACATCGAACAAGTCTGTCTTAAATATTGCATCGCCAATGGAATATCAATCTCCAATGAAGTCTTACTTTACCAAAACACGTGCTTGAGTGGTGTATAGCGTTCAAAAGCGGTAGAGATGTGATAAGCTTCTAATAAGCTACCAATGTCTACAACTGTACTTAACATCGCAAACGTAAGGAAATAGTGTCTGAAAATCCTCTAGTATTTCTGCGACTTTTACAATAATTATTATTTATAAGAAGCAGTCATTTCGTATTTTTGAGAACAACATTTTTACTATATATTTCTTCACCTTTTAAGCAAATGTTAATTGCCCGCATAGATATTAAAATTTATTGGTGCCTGCACGACCTTAGACATGAGAGTCGCATGCAGAATTACTAGGCTTGTTTTTGGTAACACTTTCTATAATCGATTTCAACAAAACCTCTCAAAAAGTCCCATCACCTCAACTGCTTCTAAATTGTTAAGAGTTTATAGATATAAATAAATATATATACCAATAATCACATACGACATTACATATTAACTTATAAAATATATTTATGTTCCTGTGTGTAATGCCAATACCCTCAGTTTTTTTTTGCGGGTATTTGCAATCAGTCTGAGCGAATCTGTTATGTGGTGTTGTCATGTGCAGTGGCTACATCTACTCATCTTCTGCCTAGAGCTACTGCCTGTCTTCTAGCTCTAGAATGTGGTGACGTTTTAGTGGTGAGTTCGTTCTGCTGACAACTTAACCGCTTTTTGTATTTTTCTGCCAGTCTCCGGATTTCCTCTTTGATAGTTCTCATTTTATTTTGTTCGTGAACTTCGTTGTTGGTTATGTACCAAGGTACTTTTGCAATTGCTCTTAGGATCTTGTTCTGTTGTCTCTGCAGTATATTTATGTTGGTATCACTTGCGCTGCCCCACAGTTGGAGGCCATATGTCCAAATGGGCTTTAGGATGACTTTGTATATAAGGAGTTTGTACCCTCAGTACTTCGACAATATGTATTTGCTTGAGAAGTTTTTAAAGGTATTTGGTGAATGCACTCTCTTCTCTAGGCTAGCTATTAAATAAAACAAATATATCTCATTATTTATTAATGCCAAATCATAGAACTATAGTCGTTTTAAATTGATTTTTAAAACAACACTTTGGGTATTATTACCCCTTAACACATAAAGCTCTTTACGTATTTGGTTAAAGGTAACATGAAAATGTTAAATACTGTTAATTAAATTCCTTGTAAAACAAAAACACTTCTCAATATATCTCTATCTTGAAAAATATATTTTTCCATTTCCTTGGTAAATAAGTCTCGAAGAAGTCTTTTTATTTTTTAGTTTTACTAAATGTAATCTGATATATTGTCATTTTTAATATCCTCACCTGTAATGAGCTTTCACATAATATATAGATATAGTTATATGTTCTGGCTTCGCATGATTGGTTTTATTTAAATTTTTGAAATAACAGTATTCTACGGGTGAAATAATTTTTGAAATCGATAGAATACTTTTGAGTTTATTTGTTATCTAATATATAAAATTCTCGTGAAGTTTTGTGTGCATATTGGGTATGTCTGAGAATCGGACAACATCTTTTTTCATATCCCTAAATGTTAAGGGTAGTCCACCCCTAAATTATTTTTTTTAATTTTTAGATAAATTATTTATTATTTATTTTTTTATGATACAGCATTACAAAATACATACAACCCCTAATTTTCACCCCTCTACGATCAACCCCTATTTTTTATTATAAATGATTGGAAAAACGACGTTTGCCGGATCTGCTAGTAATTATATAAATCTTTCTCCTCTTTAATATTACTATAGATATAACACGTTTAAAATTATACAAATACTGAATTTCGTTTACCTCATGATACTCAAGTTTACGTTATAAGACACCTAGGCAACCAATCGGGTTATTTCGCAAAGTTAACAAAATCCTTATTGCGAAATGCGATCACGTTTGTAAGCGGATCTCTTTGATTATATCTCTACGTGGTTGGCTTTCTGTCTGAATAAAACGAACAAGCCAGCGTAAAATAATTTGGCAGAGTCATATAATACGTCTTTGAAGATAGGTCTTTGACGTATGGGCTTCATTAGTGGTCAGTAATGAGCTAAATTTTAGTAGCACTTCGGAATACAAAGCTGAGAAGATCTGTAATCTGTGGTAATGTTAACATCGGTAATTCAGAGTGGAGACCTATATCTAGTACCTATATCAAAAACGTCATACGAAACTCATAATCCGCGCTAATCTGAATGTTACCGAGCCCGTGGGCCTCATCATAGAGTGATTTAGTTTTAACAAAGCAATATATATCTTTATTATTATTTCTTCTTCGTCGTAGTCTTCATTACTGATGGTCGGGCCCAATCGATATGTCGACTTGCTGCCTCCAGACCACTCTATCCTCAGCTTATCTCAGTGCATTGGGAATGTCCCTTAATTGTCCTAATTTGGTCAGACCAACAGGTAGGCATCGACCCCGAATTCTCCTGCCATCACTCCTCCCTACCTTTACCAGCTTGTCCAGACTATGCGGTTCTCTCCTGGCAATATGTATTATATTTTTATTTGTCTTTCAGACAAAGAAGACAAAGAAATGTAGGTACTTAAAACACAGATTTATAATTATGACATAAAATCGCACTAAAATTATTATTTGCTCGGTCATTTTCTAAAATTATGACGTGTCTTTAGAATTGTTTAGCTATATGAAACATACCATTAGATCGTAAAGTCATTTATCACTTCAACAATTCGCATCGCACAAAACGATTTTATCGAATATTTGAACATAGAAAATAGGAGCGCCAAAACGCCGCGATTCCTTTGTTTTATTTCGGAGAAACGTCAGAGGTCGACTTCGGCATAATGATTTTTAACTGAGAAGCGCGTTCCGAAAACCAATTCTATCTATTGTTCCATTCTTGTAATTGCATTCTATTTATCTTCACGAATGTGTTAAAACAGAATTCGAACATATTTTGTAGGCTTAGGATATTATGAGTCGAGTCACGTCTCGTGACAAACGTATAGTTAGTACCTATATGTAAATGCAGTCTGACGTATATTTTCCAAGAGGTGTACAATGCACTTTTATAGTTCGACAGACGCGTCAAGCTTACCGCAAAGTGATGTAGCGAAATGTCGATAAAGTTTTGTCATAATTCATGTTTGGCGAGTATTGTCTAAAAGTAGTATTCGGAATTTATTAACTTTAACAGGTATCCATATAAAGTTTGGAGACCGAAAGCTCTACACGTTTAGAGTCCACATTTGGTCTGCTTGCAGGTCTTCTAGGCTTTTTGGAGTTGTGTACGTACGGGGATAGTTGCGTATATGGCGCTGACTTGACAGGACATATAATTGAGAACCTACAAAGTGCTGAGACATACAGAAAAACTTATTTTTCTAGTAATGTGAGATGAAACAATGTGTCAGAATTGATCATCATCATAGACATCATAGACATGAATACAAATATTTCATTTTACCTTATTACTACGAAGATTATTATAGAATTTCATTAATTGTAATAGAATTATTACTATCATTGAAAAACGTGACGATTTGCTACAAAATTTCTCCCATACGTCGATAAAGAAGTTTCATTCCAACGCCGATAAAGAAGTTTGACTTCAAAAAGCAACATGGCGCGTAACCGAAAAATGTGACGCGTAACGAAAAAATGTTACACTAAATTTTTTTCCAACCTCGATAAAGAAGTTTCACTTCAATAAAACAATTGGCCTGAGTTCGCTTAGTATATAGCAAGACTTCAAACGTAACTTTATAAATATTTAGTTATATATTATTTATCGATATTAGTAGTTATCGATAATTTGGTCACAACCCTACATGCGACCGCAAGTTATGAGGCTGGTCACGCACTTCCCTAAACGTTCCGACCTATTGTCTCGCAGACTATACTCATCCTCTTTCTTTACATGTCAAGTAAAGCCTGAGTAAACCTTTATCTCAGGGTTCAGGGTTCGAAACTTGGTAATACATCAGTATTGTACAAATTTAATTGTTTTGAATACATAATTGTTTTATGAATATGGGGAGAAATATTCCTTGGAATTTCCGTTACCACGCCACGGAGAAGCACTTTTCTACTCATTAAATTAAGCAATCAAAAAAATCACCAGTGAAGTCCAACCCTGAACAAGTCCAGACCTGTTCGTAAACTCAGGAACACGACTCGTTAACTACTATGTAGACTTTTTCATAGGATATAAACAAAATCGTCTTAGAATTAGATCTTGAAAAGTTTATATATTACCAAATTGTAATATCCTTATATATAACCTTTGGACCTAGAAAAATTATAGAAATCTTTCTCTCTTCTAATCTCCTTTCCTATATTTTAAAAGAACTGTAATTACTCCTACACTATAAAAACGTATATTTTAATAAACAAAGAACGTTTGTATATTTAAAAATGAATATAATTCAGTTATGAAATCATTTCAAAATAAACGTTTATAATTATTAAAAGCTAAAAAAAGAATTCTCTGTATATAAATAAAAATTAATCGCAATTATGTTGCTATGCGCAAAACTCGAAGACAACTCGACCAATTCGAGTATTTTTTATTTATTCCTTAAAGTCTGAGGAAGGTTTTACGGACATAGAAATTAAAAAAAGTAGTTTTGTTAAGTACTTAGGTTTCATTCAGGAAAAGCGGACTCCATGGGGTAGCTTAGCATAGTGTAGCACTACTAATGTGTACTTATTAACGAAAAAAAATAGCATTAAAACCTAACGTATTTGCTATATAACCTAGATACATAGGTACAAATAAAGCTGAAGAAACAAATTAATATCCATTAAAAGCTGAGCCAAGTTTCATGTACTATATTGCATCTCGGTGTTTCACTTTTATTGTTCCATTTGAGATGATGCGGTTAGCGTAAGTGCTTTTACGAGTATAAAAACTTGCACTGGTTTGAGAAACCCGTTCTCGCACTGGTTTTGTTTTAAAATTTGCCAAATTCTTCTACATCCATGGATATACATAGATACCAGATACACTTATAATTAATATACTTTACATTTGTGAAGAAATTGCATTCTCCCTCTTCGTTGTTTTAAATAATAATAATAAACCTATTGCGTTTCTGAACAATGTCGATTCAATATGTACCTAATAAAAAAAAACAATTATAAAACCAAAATAACTATTACCTAATATCAGAATTCACGTAAATGATTACAATAATCTAAGAATATAGAAAATACTCGATTCGGCATGGAAACAAATAGAAAACAATGACAACTGTCAAACGGATTGGACTAATAGTTAATACGTACAGGTTGAGTGATTGATTATAATAAATTGTTGTATTCACGTTTCATACCAAAAGATATACCTTCCTTGACGTTTTTTTTTATAGAACAGAAGGCAAACGGGCAGGAGGCTCACCTGATGTTAAGTGATACCGCCGCATGGACACTCTCAATGCCAGTGACTCGCGAGTGCGTTGCCGGCCTTTTAAGAATTCCTCCTCTTTTCTTGAAGGACCCTAAGTCTAGTTAGTCTTGTTAGCTAGTATTTAAACAAATTATTTGTTTTTTTTCGTCTTTACTAACATGACATTTGGGAGGCTTTTCAATACTCGTGATTAGCGGGAAGCTTTAGAAGACCTACTCGTGTAAATCAGAGACAAATATTAGGGTCAGTATTTCATCTATACTTTTGATTTATAACATATTTTGCGAGACAGTGAACAAGACAATAAGATTCTTCCAAATTTCGTATAGAGTAGTAACGTTTAAAGTTTATTTATAAAACGGATACAGAATCGGTGAACGGCCGTGACATTTTCAATGTATTAACATTTAAACACTGCATAAACATCTTGCATTTCCATCTTTTCCGATACATATGTTTCGCATTTATGAGAACTTGGCTCTTTTCTCGTATGGAAACTTCCTCACACCTGAAGTTTCTCGAAGCTTTTACGGTACCAATATATCACCAATATCTTTAGCGAATATACCCATATGTTACCTTTTTAACATATAAAATAATAAGAGAACACAGTGTACTTGGAACTATTTATTGTAGGGTTAGTAGTTTATGATTAAAAAGGCAGTAATGGCTTAATTCCTACAGCGTGAGACTCTGATCCCTGAGGTAATAAGTTTGATCCCCGGCTGTGCCCCAATGGACTTTCTGTCTATGTGCGCATCTAACACTCGCTCGTACGGTGAAGGAAAACATCGTGAGGAAACCAGCATGTCTCGAATCCAAAAATCTATGACATGTGTAAGGCTGTTCACCTACTTGTCTATGCAATCAAAATGTTTAAAGAACCAACCTGACGCCAAGATCTGTATAGGCTGTAGCGCCACGGGATTATTTTTATTATTAGTAGTTTACGATACATCGAGTATCACCATTTTATGACTGACTACTTGATGAATTCCTATCTGAAGATTGCCAAGAATATTCGCCGTTAGATCAGACTCTCTGACCCACCTAGGGGGGAATAGGATAACCTCAACCAAGTGGGCCAGAAGACGTCACAGTGCTTCGCCATTGCGTATTACCTTCAACTTAATGCTTCAGTCACAACTAAGCGTCGCTAGTTTGGTTCCACATACTTAATAAATACCTAAAAGTACAGAATATATGTTGGTAAATTGTCAAACGTTTTTTTTAAGCTGATAAGTATGGGTAGATAAGTCGCAGTATCCTTATACCAAGGACATATAACGATCAAATGCTAATTCTATGTGCTACTATGAATATTTTATGTCTACCTCTAATGCCTCTATGCCGGGCATAGTATGGAAAGCAAAAATCATTAGTTTTGGAATTAGTATGTTATAAATACGCAGCTTTCAT
Source organism: Pieris macdunnoughi (assembly GCA_905332375.1). Classification (NCBI taxonomy): domain Eukaryota; kingdom Metazoa; phylum Arthropoda; class Insecta; order Lepidoptera; family Pieridae; genus Pieris; species Pieris macdunnoughi. The sequence continues at coordinate 1,086,972 of CAJOBZ010000018.1, read as the reverse complement.
ACATTGTTGTCTGAATATTTCAGAGGTTTATATAATAATAGTTATAAACAGGTGATTATTTTAATTTACTTTTATAATTAAAATCTAAATTATTGCTGAAATACTCAAACTTGATCAAAAGCCATTAGCCAGTGAAACAACAGATCGATGAAAATGATAGGAAGAACTTAATATCATGAACCTATGCTTTCTTCAGGTCTGGGCCTCCGATTGCATCTGTATCTTTGATCATATTTAATGTATCATCCTTTACACGTCAATTTTCAAGCTCAACCTTTGATGAAATGGAAAATCCCATACTTTTAATAATTGGTATTGAATTAAACTCTTCATGAATGAATTAGTTACTATCGCACATCCATTAATACCAGCTACTCAGACAAATGTAATGAGTATAAAATTTTGGCACGGAATACGCCAGCATCCGCCAAAAGTCCTTGACCTTCTTCAAGAGTTTGTCTATAACAATTGTCTGTACATACTAATAACGTAAACGAATCTGTTACGCTTTCAAATAGAAGCAAAAATTTCCGAGTATAGCTTAACAAAGAGCGTTTTTACATAATTTGTACGTGATTTTAATGATTCAAAAAATTATTAACTTGTATCAAACAATTTTTCAACATACGATTTTATGAGTAAAAGGTGTTCGACAAAGTGAGTCATATAACCGACTTTTTAATGCTATGCCGCAAATAAAATATGTTTATTATGGAATATAAGATAGAGGTATCACTTATTCCACGTCATTAAATTTGTATCGGTAGGCATCCCTACTCATCGGCAAAGAAGACAGAGGGTGTGGCCGAAAGAAAAGGCCGGCGTAAAAAAGTCTCGGGAAAATGATAGGGATATTGTATTTATTTGAACCGACATGCATTTAACGCTAAAGCTTTGTTAACCAACCTCTATACGTTGTTCCAACCGATGGTGGAAAGCAGACACCACGTCTACTAACATTAAATTTAAAAAAAAAACAATATTTCTTCACTTAAAATTAATACATTTCCGGAAATATAAGAAAAGCTAGGCAGAAAACTAAACATCAGGCTAAATCCGGGACGATAATATAAAAATGCTACAGCCATGAACCTCAAAATGCGCCATAGCACGCGAGAACTCGTCTGGTTGGCCTTCATTGGTTCACGAACAAGGCTTCTTTGTGTAGCCCAAGTTCCCTACATATGACGATACATATACGACTTATATTATAAGGAAGGCGCGAAGTTTAAATATAGCCCAGCGTGATATGAATGTTTTGGTGCCAATTTCCTTGATCGTTAAGTCACTTTTAAAGAAAAGAAAACTAATTTGGTGATGTAAATCTTGCTAGGTTTAATCGTATACAGTACATATTAATAAAAATAAAATAAATCAGTACAAAATAAAGCACCACAACCTTTTTAGGCCTGGCATCAGATCTCTGTATCTGTTGCATGATCATTTGTCAATATAATAGGCAAATAGGTGATCGGCTTTATGTGCCTGATACACGCTTTTTGGGTCTAATCCTCATGATGTTTTCCTTCACCGTTCGAGCGTATGTTAATTGCGTACATACAAAGAGAGTCTATTGGTGCACAACCAGGGATCGAACCTACCACCTCAGGGATGAGAGTCGCACGCTGGAACGTCAACACGGTTACAGTTATAATATTAATGCCTCTGCCTATTTTTCAATTAGATCGAAACAAGTGTTAAAACGGTCCAGCCCAGACCTTACCTGGAGTGGAGTGCATCTAATAACTTCTGCTCCAAAACAGGGCTTCAAAACTTCAACTCAGGTAGGAAGCAGAGAACAACGCAATACGTTTTACTCGTTCTTTTACGTTTAATAACTAAATAAAGAAATAATTACGAATAACTTTTTAATACATTCCTTGGCTACAATTAATGTGGATAGCAAAACCTATAATGAGAGCCATTACTGAATTATTGAAGAAAATAACCTTTGAATCGTTTATTATTCCGTGGAATTCGGCACTAATTAACTGGACCGGCGGATTTGGAGCGACGCAGTTTCTTTGTTTGTAGAATTTGGCTTTCGTTATTTTTAACGCTCTGTACTGTTTCTAAAACGCTTGTTTGATTTACACGCAGAGTGGAATTGTATTCGTAAGATAAAACTTACAGCCCTTTTCACTTTCTTCATTGCCTAGACTTCTTGTGTTTACTTCTCAAAATCAAATGTTTCCTTATAAAATATAGGAAGCTACTGACAAGAGAGAGGTCTCGAAACTTCGTAGAGAAGATAGGCAAGTTCCAGTGACCAACCCTGATGATCCTTATATACTTTACATCGTAGTTGCTAATAAATGGTGGCTTGCACCAACTCGCAACTTGGCCTGATGTTATTATAATTGTTTTAGCAACAGTCTAGACAATAGAAATGGAAGGGAGAGTTTGGAATATCCAAATACTAAATACATATAAACTTTAAAACACGCCATTATCCTAACATAATGCATAACGAAGTGTCCTTAAGCACGCAATTTACGCAGTTCATCTCTGTACACTGATGAGGTATCAAAGAGGGCCGTAACCTGTTTTTATCTTTAAGGTTGGGGACGCACTGCAAACGCATATTTAACCTTTAAGAAATTATTGATATTTTAATTCAAAACATAGAATAAAGATAACATTAAAGCATTCATTAAATTAAATCTAATAAAGTACTAATCAATTCCCAATTAATTATCAATTCAATTTAGGGTCCTTCAAGAAAAGATAGTACCAATCGGTCTCAATCAGTCTCAATCGCTCTCTCCCTTTTCTTCGACAAAAACGCTGCATATCTTCGTGACGCTAATATTATTATTATTGCGTTTCATCCGTAAAATTTTTACCCGCATGCGCCTAAAGAAGTTTCACTTCAAAAACTAATCTCTTTCTTTTCATAGATTATTTCATATTATTTCATAGTACCTAATTTTCAGAGACGAAAGAGTAGGTACTTTAGTTTGAGTGCGAATAGCTCAATTTAGTTTTTATAAATAAGGGGGTAAAAAGGTATGTTCTCTTTTAATTTGGAAATAACTATTTAATCCTAACATATTACAGTCATGTTTAATAAAAATAGTTTTAATTATACCTACCGAATTGAAGTGCTTGTAGCGTTGAATCGCAGGAAAATTAACAATTCCTCTCCCGTTTAAACTAAACCATTTGTAAGCTATTCAACAAGTTATAGATTTATTTAACAAGGACTTTGATAGGTGTTTATTAAATCCTAAGATGAGAAATCTGGGACACGGCCGCTTATAATTTTGTCTGGCCTTGTGTGGAAAGATTCACAAAAATGGCATGTTAATTGTTATAAATTATTTCGTAACTTGTCTAAATTATTCATATAATGACTTTAGTATTGAAAGAAATAAGTTTTAACTGATTTAATTAAGTTATAAGAGGCAGGTTATTGCACATAGCATAGTATATCGCTATAAACCTATGTCTGTAAAATTCATAGACTTGAGTCCTTTAAATTATTTAATGCACAGAAGAAAGCAGGAACATAGAACAATCTGGATTCTACGTTCCTGTTATACGACTTAACACAAAAATATATCGATACATCATATAAGCTATACAGTCAAATAAATGCAGTCATATTTACATGACGGAATGCGAAAAATAATTTTACTGAGGTCCCGGTTGCAATCAATCTTCAAAATGTATTGCAACGTAAGCAAACACGTCATTGGCAATTTATTGTAACGCATTTTTGACGATCAAAAGTATTTATTTTATTTGCACACCGTGAATTTAACATTGAACGGTCAATGAACTTACGAATTTTACGTTCGTACGAGCTTTGCAGTTTTTTGTTTATATGAAGTCCAAGGTGCCTATATATAAATGTCTTATTGCAAATTCTACTATTTATCCGTTAAGTCACCGTTAATAATACACGTTTACTATTTTAACTAATTACTACGTCATAATTATAATACTTGAAAAGCTTCACGGAAATTCTAGGAAATTAGATTTCAACAATTTTAGTGTGAAATTCTCTATAATATACATGTTACATAGGCAAGTAGGGGATCAGCCTTATGTGCCTGACACATGTCGTTTTGGGTTGTACTGTAAGCATTATGGTAAATCAACCTGGTTTCCTCATGATGTTTTCCTTCACCCTATGGGCAAGTATTACCTGGCATTGACAATTTTAGCTTTCAGTGTGACAGTGCGGACAGGAACATACAAAAAATAAAATAAATTATTGAGGAAGAATATCTAAAGTTACGAGGAGGTCGGTCAAAGCCTGTTCAGTACCTAATATAAGCTTTAACTATTTTCGGCGATATTGATTATTTTTTCATGCGGTTATAAAATTTTAATTGCCCGGAACGTTTAGACTTTATTGATGTTGTCATGTGTTAGTTCAAAGTCTACTAAAATTAGTCATGCAGTTTGCATCTGAACGAGTTAGTAGCACGGATTAAGCCAATGCAGTTATGTAAGTAATGTTGCACCGGTTTTGAAATCACAATCCATTGCATAATTAATTTGTATTGTTCACGTATAACCTACATATAATCTATAGGATCAGTGGTTAAGAATGTCACTCTCTTAATACTGTTGTGTACCAAAATATTTGGTTCCCCTATGTGTTAACACGACTTGAACTGTAAGTGAACTAGAAGCTGATCCTACTTGCCTATAAACAAAAATGACAGATGCAGTAATGTCAGAAATCCATACAAGATTATAATTGTATCTGTGGTCAATCATAAGAGGAGCTGTCAAATCCAGAGATTAAAAATATTTTTTATCTTGCACATTGTAGGCTGATTGGTGTGGTTCAGTAAACTCAGTAAATTTAAAATAGTTCGTACTAACTCCAATCCAAAACTATTATTAACAATGTTAAATTGATTGTAATGTTTTTATCAGCAAAAAGCTCGGTTGATATCAAAAATCTCGGTTGGTCGGTAGTAAATCTTTATAATTAAAAACAGATTGTAAATTGTTCAAATTTAATATCAAGGTTGTGGATCGTATAATTGATACACGAAATGGCTCAAATAATACGATTTAAAAAAAATGAAGATCCGGCTTCAATATTCTGTACCTTCAGAAGAGCAAAAAAATTACTTGTGGAGTAAGTATTATCCTAAACTTATCCAGGTGATAAAAATTCCACAATAAAATCGATCTTTGGTGAGTATTTTTCTCGTTATTAATCTTAATTGTAGCAATTAACTACAGCTACAAAATATTATCTGTGTGGTCGTCAGTAGTAATTTACACTTGGTTATGGTTGTCCTTTAGAGAATTTATGTAATTTAAAATCATATAATGAAGACAAATGTTAGCAAATCGTGTATTAGGCCAGTTTTAAAATCGTACTACCTAAGCATCGAGCCAAGGACTTAATATGTCTAACGTTTTCAAGTAATTACGTATTGTTTATGAATTATTTAAAAATGTTAGAAAAGCTCATAAGAAAACATTATTGATTTTTATAATTTTATTTAATATAGTAGGGATATTCTACCATCTAAATTAAAAAAAAAATAATTTAACAAATATAAGAATGACAAAAAACAGTATAAGAAATGTAAGAATAACTGTGACAGAAGTTCATGGGTGTCTCACACAGTCTGTTTTTATTTATAATGTGATTTTTAATTAGTCATTCAATTATGCTGGATATTGAAATTGTTCTTGAAACTCATTATAAAATATTATTTTAATAATTAATCAAGCAATAGAACCATACTTTGATTCTTGCAATTTAGGTGGTCCAGGTAGTAAAATCACCAGAAGTATAAGGCAACGGCCTCGAGGACAGGAAGCTGTGCGCTTCCGAGCGGAAGTAATCGAGACGGAAGTGACGTCATCGGCCTCCGAGACTTATGAGACGACTTATGTAAATAAAGTTCGAAGTTTTGATCTTGATTGCCAAATTTTATTTGTGTAAATTATACTTAGCAATTATACATATTTGTTATCAGATAAATATGCATTATATGATATGGATAAAAAAAATTCAATTTATAACATACTTATTGAAGTTTTAAACAGATTACGGTTAGTTTAATTAAAACAATATATTTTTGAATGGCTAGTAGGTATAAAGTAATGGAAAATTTTCAGGTAACAAATATAAAAAAGTTTATCAAAACATTTGCATAATTAATATTAAAAATCATAGTCATTTGAAATTTATTTCAGATCTAGTTTCTTTTTAAATTACCATTTAAAAACACATAAAAATTATATTATTATATTTAAATAAATACACTCTTCTATTCTCTTTCTATCAAAACACTAATTGATAAGAAAAACCGAACAAGTATTTTAGTCATAACAGTAGAATTTGTCTTGTATTTTTTGTAATAAAGCAGGAAATAATATTAACCCATTGAATTCGTTATCTGACATGTAGATATATATCTTTGACAATGCAGTACATCAATTGGGAATATAAAAACTTTAAGTATAAGAAGTTTTATTGGCATCATATAATCCTTATATAAATCAAACAATATGGTTTCTTTTGAAGGTTCAGGCATCATCAGGAAGCGTCAAAGATAAAAAACGTGATCACATTAAGGAAGCGACACCAATAAATGCAACCTATTAATGGGAAGTCAATGGGTGAGGAAGTAAATGACTTCCTATTCAGCCTAACCTCGAATTAGATTTTGTCGAAACTAGACTGAATACGCATTAATTAAGTTGTGTTTGCGGAAGTAGGTCGTGATATTTTTGTGAAAATATTTAAATTTTTGTATATTGTATTAGTATCCGAAAATTTTCCGTGATGGGCGAAAGTTAAAATGACTTCTGCGCATCTCTTGCAACGAAACGTTTAGCAGTATTTAATTTTTATTTAAGCTTTTATGAGCAAAATGAACATCGTCTTTAAATATTTTTTCTTTAATGATTTAATTGACGCTGTTCAAGGGTCCTTCAGCATACTACAGTAGTTAACATAGGTGTCAATAGGTGTATAATATACATCATAACATAAACAATATATTAAATATTTTATGTAGTGTTAACAATTCTTACGTTTAAGAGTTAGTAAGCATTTTACGCAGTACATAAAATCTCCAAAGTTAGGTATATTAAAAAACTATGCTAGACGTTTTTCATATGTCTTTGCGATAGTCTTTACAAAATACTTGTCCTTAACATTAACGATAGCATCTGCCATCAGTCTGCTCCTCAGCGTAATGCTGAGCTAGGGCCAATTACACCCAAAGCACAAAGCACATAAAAACGTACCTTGTTCTTTAAAAAAAAATGGTATGTCTCATTCTTTTAAAAAAAAAATATATAATTATTATTTTGTGTTTCTGTGTGTGTGTTTTGTTAATAATAAGTGTTATGTCTACGTCATCTAACCAAAAACCGAATGGTACTTATTTACGGATGTGAATAAACCCATGCTTTGCTTTTTCAATTTAACTCTGACCGGCTTTGGTTTCAGACGAAACAATGGGTCAGAACAGAAGACAGCGGTCTTCCAAAGCAAGACAAGGCTCATGTACAATAGCATCTAGAGATGCTAGGGGTCAAGCGCAAACGGCATGCTTTAAGCCCTTAAAAAACATAATAAGACACTTCATCATTCTCAAGAACTGGTTCCTCGTAACGCCCAGTCTGCCTCGCCCTGATAAAAAGCAAACAAAAAAACATTGAATAACTAATGATACGTAGGAAAATGTCAAGTGTGCAAAAAGCGTAGAGTGAATTTGTTTAATGAAATCGCTACTCAAGAGCCCACACCCATTTTGCCGTTTTTTAAGATGAATTATGTGGTGCCTGTCCCATACGTACAAACAATTCGGATAATCGTTAATTATTATAACTTTAACTATAAGTTGATGGACTGCACAAACATTGTTGTAGGATTCGTGGAGCGTAATCTACTGATATCTATCGATTTTTTTTTTTTAACTTCCTAATATTATACCACGTTAGCCTTTTATGATGATTTTATATCCTGAGGTAATAGGTAAAAGTAATATTGCTGTATATGTCTATGTAATAATATATCTTTATGTGTCAACGTAAAATCACAGAAATTACATTATCCTAGTTAAAGTACACCTGTTCACCTTTTATTTATATAAAAATAAAATAAAGATGGCCTTTAATCGTTTTCATAGCATCTGCTGGAACAAGTTTCGTATGATTTTTGATTAACCAATATATATTATGTACATAGCTTTACGCCTCCATGACTATAAAGTTGGTGACATAGGGTGTATAAAGGGGAATATACTGCTATGCGGCACATACTATGTACACCTATAATCAGTAACACCGATGCACAAATATCTACTACAACTGGGGGTTGCGGAACTTAAAAATACTACAGCAATAGACAGTTGACATTGACTTTGTCCCTATTAAGTCACCTACTAGCACGTACGAAACTTGTGCCTAAATACGTGCCTCGAAAACCAATGAGTATACAGAGAACTATGTAATAATTTATATAACGCAAGATTAAATAATAGTATAAGAAAATGTACGACCGCGAAGCTTAGTCATGGCATTTACTCGTGAAAATTATCGTTATGAGTTAGCTAATCGTTGTTTATCTTAATGTGTTTAACCATTGCTGCTTTAGTACTTTCTGTTTGATAAAAATTTATAAAACTATTAAAAACATATTTATACATAAATTAATAAAAATAAAAAATATTCCAGGAACATAGTCAGAAAATTGGAAGTCCGAACCAGAATATTATAGTAACTTTTTAAGATCTTGTTCTTATCTTTGGTCTTATTTATACATGTATTTTTCTTTTTGACTATAAAATCAATCGAAAATATACATAACAATAGCTCAAAACGAAGATACGAAGTTGTATAAGTGGATGGATTATTTGCTAAGTATTGTAATTGCCTAAATCGTGGAGACAAAACATTATCCAAATATAGCTTTTGGCAACTTCAAAGGCTATGTATGAGCATGTAAAGACTATTATGACTTAACAGAATTAGGTTTTTGGGTTTTTCCTAATAGAGATCTCCCAAAATCTTTCGAAATTTCGTACTTTATATACGTAACAATTTAAGTTGTAAAATATGTTGTTTGCAATGTGTATAAAGATTGACAAATCTTATTTCCCGTTCACTATACCTAAAGCTCATATATACCTAGCCTAACTCTTAATGTTATGTTAATCGCCCTTTTTTATTGTTAGAAATAATTGCAATAACAAATGCGTTGTTATTGGGTGTATCATATATTATGATATAGCAACTTTTTTTTTAAATAGTCCTGATCAGTGTTTACATAAGTTTTAATTGCTTTATTTTGTTCCATTACTTTTGTCTAAATAACTATATGTCTTATGTATTTTTGCAATTCTTGCTAACCTTATCTAATTTTTTTTCTCACAGTGGTTGCCTGGATCGCTCGAAGGCGATAGGGCCGCCAGTGGCCCTCCTTTTCATTTAATTATGTCAATTGTATTCTCTGCAACGAAGTATTAATTAATAAATACAGTTATTCATTTACGTGATAGTTTTTTTTTACTAAAACCAACAAATCTAACATTGTTGTGAAACGACTTTAATAAAAGTATACAAGGAAGATTATTGTTAATTGAAATGCAAAAGAATGTGAGACAAGGAAATTAAGTCCGCACAACGTAAATTGTGTAAAATATTGATCAATATGGTTTGTAATTAAAATAAATTGTTATCGAGTTGCAGAGCTGGCTCGGCACCTGGGGACCGGTCTTGCTTGTTTGGCCCACGCAAACCCTGTACTACAACATTCACCACCACTTCGCTACCAAATCTTATACAGAAACATTTATTTACGTTACATACATCTCTGATTTTAGTTGAATTTTAAGTCGTAGTTGGGGAGAAGAGGCAATGGATTTGGAACTCTATTTTGTAACGGAATCGTAGAGTGAGGTACGGAACTATTTGCATTCGTATTTTTCCATGAAAGCCTGAATGAGCTAATGGGAGAGTGAAGCACAAACATACTAATTACTTGTGTTTCCACAGGCGTTTTCTTGTGAACACTTATCTAAACTTAATATATTCTACGTCAAGTCGAAGCTAACTTTATTAAAAAAAATACAATGCACTTTTTTATTGTCAACCGAGAAGCCGGTCTCTGGGAGTAGGACTTAGGTCTTACCTTAGGACTTAGGTCTTACCGTAAGTTAGAAATGTATTGTTTTTTGGCTAAAAAGCTAACAAGTCTTAAATGTTGTATAATATTTACATATAAGGTATGTAATAATAAATGTCAATCAATTTCGAAACAAGTAAATTTCGGAAGAAATATATTTAAATTATATACCTATGTATTGTACAAAGTGTGCCAGCAAAATATAGTTGTTTAGGAATGAATAAAAGAATCTCAATTCAATGTTGAAAAACTGGACCGATTTAATAAATTCCTTCATTAGAATGCTACTTCATACTGAATAATAATTATTTAATTAGAAGCCATGCAACTTGCAGGTCTTGGTCTTCAGATTTCTATTTCGGGAATTTTTATTAAATCAGAAAATAGGCGATTCATCGGCCTTCTGTGCATGACACACAATTTTTCTAAGGTAAGTATAAGGAATGCTGGCCTCCTGACGCTGCTTTTCTTCATCGTACCAGCGGTAATTGCGTATATAGAAAGAAAAGTCCATTGATGCACAGTCGTGATTCTAACGCACGATCTTCTGTTAAGATGGTGATGAGAAATACGGCCACTAGGCCAGTACTGTTACTGTTATACTGTATCTTTAGTAACATAGGCTAAATTTATTTTCAAAATCGAAACAAGGTAATAATGTCCAACCGTGCGTCCAGCTATGATGTGCCGCAAGCTACGCATGGCCGATGGCTGGCTATGCGTCATACTCGTGAACGCGCGCTACTTGTGGTGACTGGTCGGACTTGAATTTGTGTATGCGGTGATGTTAGTTATTTCGACTATGATTTGAGTGTTGTTCCTACGAGAATGTATGTGCTCCCGTGCATCCTGATGATAGAGGACAAATCTTTGTTTTTAATTTATTTTATTAGTATTAATTAACTATTAATTACTTAAGAAGCCATATGGAACATGGTGTATTGGTTTCAGCTCCTTACAAACATTGCGTGAAACAAAAAACTTGGCGATTAAAAAGAGTGACAGAGAGTTTATTGTCAGTTCTTCTCTTCCGTTCTACGCCCTTGACTTGAGAACTGGCAGTAAATGTAAAATTAGAAGCATTTAATATGTATTTCTCTTTTGACGTTCATACGTGTACATTTTGTTACCTATATGAAAAAACGATTTTGAGTTTGATTACACACTGTTCAAAGTTCATCTGCTTTCTTAGTTGTGATTCACGCGCGAAGTCTTAGTAAATGCATATTATAGTCATATTTTCATTAATTCTTCAAATGTAATTAGAGCTATACCTCAAACAATTTCAACGGAAACTCCAGAATGAGTAATATACTTTAATTATTAACATAATAAAGACAATTTATAATAAATAGTGCCACTTTCATATTGACCCGGAAATTACACTTTAATTTAGGGATTACATAAGTTCCGGTTGGAATTTTACTCACTACTTAACAAATGACAAAGTAATCATTAAGTTTTTAAAAATATATAAAAATAATTACGGTTCAAATAACATCGCGGCATTTAATGGTAAGTACACACATAATTATAATTAAAGAGTGTTTTTGCTGACTATATGACCCTCAAGTGTCTGTTTTCAATCGGTAAAAAGTAAATCATGTCTTCATAAGTGGTTTTTTGCTACGTCGATATTGATGAGTTTTTGTTTATTTGAAAATTACTGATGAACTTTAATTTGTATTTTCCCAACACAAAAACCAGATGCCTTTTTATTTATATTTAGATTTTATATAACTAAGTAAATTATTAATAAAGAATTAAGTTTTAAAAGAACTTTATAAAACATGTAAAACATTTTAAAATTTTTACTTTACTAATTATTTTTATTCTTGCTGCGAATAGAACGTTCAAGGTTTTAAAAAAAAACATGTAAAAACAAAGCATAATTAAACTTGTAGAGCAGCGCTGGCCTAGTGGCTTCAGCATGAGATTTTCATCCCTGACGTCGAAGATTCGAGACCGGCTGTGCACCTTTGGACTTAGTATATGCGCTTTTAGCACTCGCTAGTACGGCAAAGAAAACATCGTGACAACCGGTATGTCTTAGACCCAAGATGTCAATGCCTTGTCTCAGATACAGAAGGCTGATCTCCTACTTGCCTATTAGAAAAGGAAACAGATATAAAAATCTAAGACCCAGACCTCAAAAGGTTATGACGCCTCTGGTTTTTTTAAATAACTAAACTTGTAGGGTCCTCCTGAAACTGACTCAGAAATGAACGAACTGTTTTAAATCAACTTCTTTTGTATTAACAAGTAGCACAGGCGAAAGGTACTCACATTATAACTAATACAATTTCGTATAGCAACAATCGTTTTTAGAACTCAAGAAACGGAAGCACTAATTTCGCTTTCGGATAGTACCTATACCAAAAGTACGATCAATGCTATGTTCATGTCGCCTACAACTAATAGTATTCCTATGTTTATTTGATACAAATACTACCATATTTGTGCTAAGGGTAAAGCCGAAAAGTCCTCGCACCAATCAATACTCGTGATCAGCACTCGTGATATTACGTAAGTGCATTTTTTATACAATTACATTAGTTACCCTGAGATACATTAGCCATGCATGTTGCATGACCGATTCATTGCTGGTTCATAGGTGATTGATCCAGCTCATGGCTATGTTTTTTTTATTGATTTTTATCAACCAGTAGAGCGTGAACGTCTTAATTATTTGTAGTTCTAAATGACCTAAGTAAATGTGATCACGCATTGGTTGGTTAATACAGTGTGGTCTGAAGTTTGAAGGATGAAATATACCTTTCGAAATACAAATTTTAAGTCTAGACATGCTGCAATAACTGCGTTTTTTTTTCTTAGTTCTTTGTTCTTTCTTCTTAAAAGTGCTTAAAGATTCCCAAATTAATTACCTGTATATATGTCACAGCCAACTAGCTTAATTAGCAGTTCAATTAACAGCCTAGCCTTTTAAGTAAACGGGACCGTTTAACTAGCGGCCTGAAAGATGTTCTGCCAGTTAATCAAACAGCAAGGCAAATAACTTATTTCGATGACGTTTCATTACTTGCCTAGTCTGTGGACTGTTAATTTAAATTTAAATCCACTTTTTGCCACTCTCAAACTCGAAACTAAACTCTTCTAACTGTCAATATGGCGTCGGTAATCTCAACTTTGATGGTGTTTTCCAAACTTTCATGAAAAACAACAAGAACAATGGAAGAATGTAGTGAAAATGTTAATGTGAATTTGACTCAAGCAATTTAATTTTAAAAGAAATATTTTTATGTCATATGTTTCATCTTTTTTATTTCTGACAAATAATGACTATATCGTACGAATGGTTTGTTACAACGCTACGGCTGAATATCTTTAAGGCCGCTAGTTAAACGGCGCCGTTTAGTTAAAAGGCTTATTAAGCTAGTTGGCTGCGACATATACAAACGGGTTATATCAAACGAGTAGATTAGAGAGCTTTACTTCATTTTTTTATTACATTGTCAAAAGTAAAATGAGAAAACTTATATGAACACTCCAATCTTATATATAAACTTCTTTATCAAGGCGGATCCAGATTTCACGCGTACACAAGTTCGTGTTTTAATAATATACTCGTACTTGTTAAATTACGGAATATGATCGGTACAAAATCTATAAATAACCAATAACAAAAACTACTTTGTATCAGTAATAATTAAACAATTGCGATACAGGAAGGCCCAGGGCGGAGTCATGACCCCCATAACCCTGGATCCGTTCATGTCGACTCATTTGATATTAAAGCAATTTAAAATAATTATAAGGAAACATGGAAGATTTTTATAATTGAGAACAATGTGCATACACTAAATATAATTATATCACAAATGCAGTGTGTGTGTACTACACGTTTCTTGGCGATATAGGAGACGGCAGTTCTAGATACGACAATGGAACTGGAGTTCTAATACATATGGGAATAGGAACAACATATATGTTTCTCTGACCATTACGGCAATCGTAAATTAATTTGTAATAGTAATAAGCGTTTGTTGTGTCCCTTAAAGAAGTTTTACACATAAAGTAGCGAGCACCAATTTTATGGTTTGTATAAATAAAGATGGCTCCATGCTTCGATGCCAGACTTACCTATAAGTTTTATTCGACTAAATGAAATATTATGTAAGAATTCATACATACAAGTAAACTATGATACCTATATGTCAAGAATTGTAATTGCTATCACGCGATTTATCTAAGTATCGGAGTTATACATTGATAATGATTGATGACGATTATTACTTTATGGTTAGGTGAAGTCTGTTAATTACTAAGAGTAAATTATAGAGACTCTGTATACATTTTTTATTGTGTGCAAACAGGCAGGAGGCTCATCTGATGTTAAGCGATACTGCCGCACTCTAAAAGCCAGAGGGCTCCCGAGTGCGTTGCCGGCCTAAACAAACAAATTGAATTGTAATAAATATACATAATAACAGAAGAACACGGTCATGCGTGACGTGACCGAAGTTCATCGAATGAGAAATAAACATACATATATCGTTAATGTATAGTCTTAAATCATCCGAGTAAAATCCGCATTAGCGCAAAGGTCGATTTTAATTAATTGATTTTAATATTTTACAAACAGTTTCTATCAATGAATTAATGAATAATTCATTATAAAACTCATTATAATTAAAACTTGTTTTTACACCGAAAAAAGTTTAACATTTTAAGGTAAATTGACATCAACTTCCGGCTGCATCTAAATTTATCGTTGAATTACGTATTAACATTACTACGTCTTTGGTGTATATGCGTCGACAACATATATTGGTAGTAATTGATTGATACAAGGAAACTGGTTATGAAAATTAAAGGTAAATGTTTTTTTTTAATATCTTAACGTGAAACATAAAGCTTATAAGCAATATATCTTTGAAAGTGGAAGTTTGAAGCAGTATCAAATGTATATTTGTGATACTAAAATACTACAGAGACAGAATTTTCTTAAACAAGTAAAACACCTACAATATTTTTCAGTACATAACACGCAACTATTCATAGCAGTACGAATTATGTAAGTACATATGTATATAACAACAGCATAAGGTAAAAACGCCAAAATTAAAAGTTATACCCGAGACTAAATATACATATAGTTTAGAAACTTTTATACATGCATGTGTATTATGTATGCCTTTCTCGATAAGTCGCCTAAAATAATCATAATTTCTCATTTTTAATCTAATTCGCGCATTTAAAAGAGAATGATATACATCTCTAGTATTGACTTTCGTACAAGTGAAATGCCAGCTCAGAAATAATCTTTTAATATACTATTGTTAATTTATTTAAACTCAACGCTTTTAATTAGCTTGTTATACAAAACAATACTGATAATAACATTATGCTGATTCCAAACGACTTCCTGCTTAATTTAACCAGAAATAAAGACCTTGAGAAACCTAACAAAATAGCTAACCTAATTTATTCGCGATAGTTAAAAAACTGGTTTGCAAACTAAAAAATTTCCTAACGCCTTAAATCGAATGTATGTAAAGGGAGATGCCGCAAACTGCTAGATTTCTTAGAAATAGGGGAAGGTGGGGACCCTTCGTACGGTTTTCACATTTTATTTTTTTATTTTTTATTTTTCCATGAATCAATCACCTGATAGCTTAAATTTATAGTCTAACTATCGAGATTCATATAAAAAAATGACAAATGATTTCATCTGATGGTTCAACCAAATTATGATTTAAACTAAATCTGGAAAACGTACGAATCTGCCCCATCAACAGGGCACCTTCGTACAGTGTTGAGGGTACCTTCGTACGCTGTGGGGTAGTTCCGTACGTGCGATTAAAACGACATATAAATCAAAATTCATTTATTAGCAATGAAATTAAATACAAAAATAAAGATTTAATTTCTATTAAACAAAAATAAAACAAAAACTTTTCTTATAGTGAACAAAAATTACATAGCTTTTCTTATGTAAAACTAAATTTAATTAGTTAGGTATCTTAAGTTTAGAATCACATTTCTTAATCTTTGGTGCGGATTAGCACTTCTTATTTTCCGGTGTGGCAGTATAAATTCGTGGTTTTCCTGGCCGTCGACGTCATTTTGTTTGTTTGATTACCTACTTCAAATGCCTCTGGTGTCAAACTGACTTCGAAGGAACTACAATTTGATGGATTGGTAAATAATTATTCAAAGCATCTGGTTCACAAGATCAAAATCAACCTTAATAAAGATAATAAGAAATAGGTATTAATATATATTTACATCGAGGATAGTAAATAAGCAACACAGGACAAAGTTAATGCAAAAATTAGCAATTAGCACACTAACACAATCGTACCTAAGTAGGTAAGTACCAGAGGGTTTAGTCAAGATGCTTTAACAGTAGGGTATGTAGAAAGTCGAAAACTTAATTTGTATGAAAATGACAGTTCGCGTCGACAAATTTTCATACAAATTTAGTTGTACAATTCGTTCAAATGTGCCCCATCTAGTGCTGTCCGAATGTACCCCACTAACTGAATAACAACGAAATATAACATATTTTAATATTAATAGGAAAACGTCTTAAATTAAGTATTGGAGACGTATCTTAAGTATATTTTGCTAGTTACTGATAGAATACTCTACACGAAAACTTATTTTATCTACGGTAACAAGAGACAAAAACATTGATCAAAAAATTACTAACCGAGCGCGAACGTCCATGCCTGTAACTTCACTCTCATCGGTGCGAATTTCTCGAAACTTCGTTGATGTAAAGATGGTACCTCGACTCATGCACACATAAAAAAGCAAGACTGTATATTGTTTCGTTCAAGTTTTATTTTGACTGTATGAATGTGCCCCGCGTACGAAGGGTAACGATCTTCCCCTATATATAGATGCAGAAAGGTGTTTGAATATATTGTTAAGTTTCAAGCAAAATGTGTCTCTGAGAATCGAACCCAACGATTATTATGATTATCTCTAATAAACTTTTCAAGTATCTGAAATACTATTTCATTCAGATATACTTCTTTCCATTGATTTTTTTTTGATTATTCTCGAACCTAGTGGTACTAACATTTGACAAGACTGCATAAAATATTAGTATGAAAAGTGTTATCCAAGTTAAATGTAACGCAAAACTGAGATTTTCTAAACAAATATTTTACGCAGTAGCTACAGTCCCGTACATTCGAAACGAAAATTCAAAAATCGAACTTTTATTTTAAAACAAAAGGGTAATATTGGGATTGCAACGCTATTTCTGTACCTACTTGTTATGAATAAACATCCGGCCCCACACCTCGCTTTATGAACATTGTATTTAAAATGCTTTGTTTGTGACATTGGAAAGTTCATAATTGAGGTTCATAATTGTTTGTCTTAATATTTATCGTATTCACGGAATGTCGACACATCTTACAAATAGACTGATAAGCAACACCCTAGCTTTATAATTAAAAATTAACAACACGTCCAATTGATAACCTCCTTCTTAACAACGTTAGGTTAGGTTAACAACGTTTTAGTTATGCATTAATTCGGGTTGTCTGGAAGAGGTTACTTAGTGATCGAAGGCTGCCCATTGGTCTACGCAATCTTTATTTCTTGTTAATTAAAGAGTAAAACAAAGTGGTAGTGGACGGTATCTATTTCGACATCATTTGCTTTTTTTAATAGGCATTCAGATGGTCAGGCTCCTGTGCCCGACACACGCCCACTTTTGGGTTTTGGACGATCCCCACGATATTTTCCTTCACCGAACGAGCGAGGGTTAGATGCGCACGTAGAAAAGTTATTTGTGATGTAGCCGTAGTTCGAACCTACAACCTAAAGGATGAGAATCGCACGCTCAAGCTACTAGGTTAACAATGCTATGAAAAGTGTTAATAAATAAATAAAGACTAATGTTTTTCCTTCTACGTCCTTATACGAAGGCGTACAGTTCTCGCGTATACGTACGTACTTCTCATACAAAGGAATACAGGCCTGTATTCCTTAAAGAATCTTTTGTCACGTTTATTTCTAGTGGAGTGATAGAGACAAAACAAACAATAACTATATTTAGCGTCTTTTAGAATAAGAGCGTAGTATGCTGTAGTTGGCGTGAATTTTTTTCCTTGGAATTATTAGGTGTTATTAGGTAAATTATCGACAAGCATAACCAAAACATGTCTTTTAATTTTATTATTATTTTAGGAGAATAAACGTTTTTGTATGTGCCTTTAATAGGTTATAAAAAAGTAGCGAGTTCTTGCCGTGTTGTTCGACTCTCCATAATATTGAACAGTGAACATAGATGATTGAAACGCAGATACATTGAAATGAATTCGTGTATTTCATTTTCGATACATGTACAATTATTGTCAATCGAATTATCCAATAATGTTATATTATAAATACTGTTAATTAAATTGATTGTCAATTGTAATATACTTTTACATTTAGGTATTTATATTAATCTTTCATAATTACATTATAATAAGAAAAACACATCGATACAAATTAAATACTTGGGCAATAATAACTTTTTTATAATTTCTAATTGTTAATAATTAATGTTTCCTATGTTTTGTTATATACTTTACCTTTACGAATTTAATTTCCATATTTGAAAATATCTCGTAATATAAGCATAGATGGGTTTAATTTACCTACATTAGGTAGGCAACTGCCTCATATTCTATGATCGGCTTAGCCTTGAAAGTTGAATTGCAATGCGGTACTGATAGTCGAGCCTAGGTCCCACTACTGTTTATGTTAATTTATTTTATTATTCGATTAACATATCAACCTCAAATTATATTGAAGGAACGAATCTTGCAATTCTGTTCTTGTAAACTGAATTGCGTATTATATACGTAGTTTATTGTGTTTTGTTTATGCTAGTACGAAAATTGTGTGTTATAATTGTTTTGAAATAATACACTTAATTGTGTTTTAATTTATGCACGAAATACTAATACTACTACTATACTAATACCAGAATCTATAGGGAATAAAATATAGATGTGCTAATAATGTTGATTTTTATGATTTTTAATTTATGTTATTATTATTAATTACTTAAGATGTCATGTGGAACATGGTTTAATGGTTGCAGCTCCTTACAAACGTTGTGTAAAAAAAAACATGGCGATTAAAAAGAGTGGCGGAGAGTTTATTGCCAGTTCTTCTCTTCTGTTCTACGCCCTTGATTTGAGAACTGGCACTAAATGTAAAATTTGAAGCATTAATATGTATTTCTTTACTGACAAGTCATAAGTGTACAATGTGTTACCCATATGATTAAATGATTTTTGAATTTTTTTTTGAATAAAAATGTTCGTTATGAGTAAATAAAATACATTATTGTTTAAAACTAAAATATCATAACCGTTACTTAACTTATTGTATCTTTTAATTGCGTCTTATTATCCGACATGCAAACAGTTTTTGTCAAATATTCAAGCATTAATATCTAAGTATTTTGTCCCAATCCTACACCAGCAGTCACTATTTCAAAAACCAATTCCAAAGTGTCGAAAGCTTGGCCACCGTAATTGAATGTTAAGTGTGTTTGTCTTTTTATTGACCGATTCAATATGTGAGGCAAGCCTAATTCGGGTGAGAGGTGGTTACTCAAGCTGGTTGCCAACGAGGAAGTGATGGAGCAACTGACCTTGGGCGCTCGCATAGCATTTGATTCTTACTCATCCTTACATAACGAAGATAAGTTTTGCAAGACGTTAACTTAATTATTTTAAGCCTTAATTCGCAAGTAACTAGACTTTAAATAGTTTAAATCTATTTTTTAATTATTAAGATTTATTCGATTTACCTATAATAAGATTACTTTTATAATGTTTGGTAAATACGTAGCAGAAAAAATGGCACGTGCTCAAAAACCACTATTTTTGAAAAATAGTAATTAGTAATACGTACTCATTTAAGTTACAGTCACGAAATTAATGGTGGTTTATAAGTATAACATCTTACGATTTTACATAATATTGTATTTTGACTTATATATATACAATTTCCTTATATAATATAAACTTTGAAATGTAATAAACTGTTAATTTAAAGCCATTTCCATGTTTTAAGGTTGTTGAGGTTGACATTTTGAAATCATTTTTTATTGTTTTTGCAATGAAATGTATGTAACACGGCCGTTACTCATTTGAAATTTATAACACCATTTCAAAACATGGACGGTGAATATATTCTGCCCGTCATTTATAAACGTCAATTTTCATATTCAGGTCACCTGGGTTGTGAAAACATTCGAAATCTGAATGGTCATGCTAACTTTTCATATAAATGATATAAGCTCTTTTTATGATAAGGGTAAACATTTAATCACGATCAAAAATCTACAGTCTTTCTAGCCTGCTTAGTTACAGTTACATAAATCAACGTTTAATATTATAATAACGTAGTGTAATATTTGTTATCAAAAGGTTAGCTTAATTTATTTAAATTTTGCCCCCGTTTGCCCCTGAAGTTACTAAAAGTTTTCCAATTTATAGTCAATAAATATAATGAGAAAACGAACGAAATTTCATCCTACTCATTTCGTAAACCTTACCTTCTGCGCTGTCATAATTGATACCTAACCCATTCAAAGCTGTACAAAATGGTCTCCTAATATGGGAATTGAATAACTATTAGACGAATGCAGTATAAATGATATACAATTTTGATACTTACTGTGTAATCTATTAGTATTACAACTAATAC
The DNA here is from genome assembly GCA_905332375.1 of Pieris macdunnoughi. Taxonomy (NCBI): domain Eukaryota; kingdom Metazoa; phylum Arthropoda; class Insecta; order Lepidoptera; family Pieridae; genus Pieris; species Pieris macdunnoughi. The sequence continues at coordinate 1,066,154 of CAJOBZ010000018.1, read as the reverse complement.
CTTACATAACTTCTTCCAATAAGGAGCATTTAGTTCCAATTTAGTTTATATACCCTATCTCCTTTAAACAAATTCGCCTTATCATTGACATATCGTACAGTCGCGATGTTTACTTGAATTGATAAGCATGCGGGTTGCGGGTCCGCTAATCAATACCTAAAGCATGTCTTGACAGGCATATCTGCGTTTAACATAGCTGATAGGTACCATTTGCTGGCTTGTAATTTTAAGCTTTCTTTGCTCATTTCTTGGGATACGGATTGACATGAGCTGATTAAATGTTACTTTGAACTATCGTGTATTGGGATAAATATATCCAATGTATAATGTGTAATACAGCATTTTATTTCATGTTCACTACAAATAATATTAATGTTCGTCTGTGAGAGTTTCATCATCGGACGTTGAGGCAGAATACGAAATTCGAACCCGTATCACCTCGACGTCCGTCGATCCACAACTGAGCGTTTATTAAGGCAATTTTTGCTCACTGAAGTATTTCCGAACCAATTCGACTTAGGGTTCTTCAAGAAAACAGCGTACCAATTCTTTATAGGCCGGCAACGCACTCTTGAGCCCTCTGGCATCGAGTGTCCATGGGCGGCGGTATCACTTAACATCAGGTGAGCTTCCTGCCCGTTTGCTCTTTGTTATGTATAAAAAAAGAACAGAAATTAAGTAGCACAGGGCAGGGAAGATGGGTTACAGAAACAGTAAAACGTTTGTAGTTATAACTAAAAAAACTACCCTCTTGTATATCAAATTGAAATTTTAACGTGATATGATATTATTTTACAATTAAAACTTTGTCCAATATTTGAGCGCTGAGCATAAGGGTCATTTAATTTATCGTTCAATTGGTTATATTGTATATAACAAAGCTTTAGTTTCGAACGTATAAATATATAACTATGTATTATGTAAATGTAAATATGTATCTATATGCTCATAAACTTACGTCACGTATTTAAAACAGTAAGTCCTGAGCTTCTTGACGGCTTTTCTCGGTAGAACCCTCTGCATTCAAACACTAAAAAATAACCGAACATATTTTCAAATAACAAATGAAACCAGACTTAATGGAAATAAGTAATCATAATTTAACAGAGAAATACCACTTATTAGTTACGGTTGCGTAAGTAATTTTACATCTGAATTATTAACAATCAGCATTCCAAATATACAACCTTATTGCAAAACTTATGATTAATATCGCCCGTCATAAATACTGTATTAAGACCACATCTCCTAATAGCAATTAAGTATTAAGGTTTTTTTGAAGGTTCCAATGGATTGTGCATTCACTAGTCAAGGCGAGCCCTACGGCTTTGTCGGCTTGTTTAGCTTAATTGCTAGAAGAAGCCAGCGTAATTGTGTAACATTTAATTAATTTGTACATAAAATCGTATATGCCACGGCTAGATATGCTAAAATAATAGGTAAGTTTGGTAGTATAACTCTTTTGATAATCTTATTTAGTGATCAGGGTGAACTAATTCTTTTAACTGTCAAAACTTAAAACACATTTTAAGAGCATTGTCAAACATTGACACAAAATAAAACCATTAATTAAATATACGAAATAAAAGGAACTTACTATTTGTTTTATATTAAAACAAACGTGAACTAGTTATCCCAAAGCAAGAACGTATTAATACCAATTTTGGAACGAAACTATAGGAAAACTTGCCTTATTACAAGAGTCTGTGCCGTTTATCGTTTATTTTAGCATCAACATTGTTTCCACGTTTATTACAAATATATGCATGGATCTATATGATTCTGCACAGGTGTCATTATTATGTTTTTTCTTCATCTACGAGTATTTTCCTTGAAAGCTTAGTTTTATCTGATTATATTTTTAATTGTGTGCCAAGTGAATTCACGTGAACCTTCAAGCATTATTTTAAGTCTTTGGTGCTTTGTAATATATAATTTATAGCAGTCTGTAGGAAGTTCTCCCCTTGTATTAAAAATTAAAAAAAAACGTGTGTTAGTGGTGCTACAAACTTTTTAGGTCTTGGTCTCAGATTTCGGAATCGGTTTCATGATCATTTGTCAATATAATAGGCTAGTAGGTGATCAGCCTCCTGTGCCTGACACACGCCGGCGACTTTTTGGGTCTAAGGCAAGCCGGTTTCCTCACGATGTTTTCTTCACCGTATGAGCGAATGTTAAATGCGCACAGAAACAGAAAATCCATTGGTGCACAGCCAAGGATCGAACCAATACTTCAAGGATGATCGTCGAACTGAATCCATTAGGCCAACACTGCTCTGTATTATCTAGAATATAATATATATATACATATAGAAGTGAATGTTAATTTTGGGAACTCTTTAAATATACATTAGGTACGTATCTTGAAATTATACAAAATTAGCTGAGTTTAGCTTATCACAAGAAATCAATATCATATGAAGTGCTTGAGGAGTGTTATTTACACCGACACGGTAGCACACATTCGAATATAATACAAGTATGTATAGAAAATCTTACTCATAAGGTTACTTTACTATTGAAAAGTTCACACAACTATTGAAAATTTGGTACATATTTTAAACAGACGCTTAGAATTAGTTCTGTTAAATATCCTTAATAGTGTTGAGTAATATTCATTATCTAATTGGTAAAATATTGTTGTAGGAAATAAGTTCCTTATCAAAGTGGAGCGATTTATAACTGATTGTGTAAGAATTTGGGTGTGGCAACAAGCTTTTGAGCTTTAGTGTATTTACTTAAAGCCACTCGCTTGCCGCGGTTTGACAACGATTTATTTACATATTAATAATTATGAATGTATATTTTGTTGTTTTTGTATAAATGCTGTATTGATGAAGCATGATGGCAATGAACATATCGTCGTCGTCTAGCAATATTTTAATAATCGATCGATTGTCCAATATAATTTTATTTGTTGAACGTTGTTATAATGATTTAAATTTATGTTCTTTCTACAAAGTGCCAAAAATTATCTGATTATTGGAATAAGATTCTTATTGCATTCATAGTAGTTCACACCCTCGGAATAGATAAATTTAATATTACGATTAATTTGTCAGTAACTATCTACCTCTTCTCTTCTCTTTGGAAAGGCAAGGAATCGTCAACCGACTACGACCACGACTACTGTGACATCAATCAAACTAACACAATACTACTATAATGGTAGATAAACAAATAAGCGTTCAACTGGAAAACAAAATTCAATACGTGTTTACTAAACGACTGTAATAAGAATATTCAGTGAAAGACTGACAATTTTCTGAATCTTAGAGAAAGAATGAATTGAAGAATGATAACCCGTTAACTCTTAATTAACGATTCTAATTACTGCTACAAAAACTTGACAGAACTAACCCAGAAATATCGCGTTAAATTGTTTAATAGAAACATCTTATGCATTATTACCTGCAACTGGCAAGCCAAGTGTTCCTTTACACGCGATGAGAATTGTCTAAGAGTCATACAACATTTATAATCGAAAAAAAACAGCAAAAAGGCTAAATAAAAACGAGGCCAAAAATAATACAGCTTCTGCTATATCCAGTTAAGGAAAATAGGTACTTTACCGTCCGGTAAATGTCAGACTAAGTTTAAAAACAGTATATCAGAATCAGTAGTTTGACGGTTTTAGTTTTAACAAGAACTGACAAGAAATGTACACATTTAGTGCTTTCAGCAATCGTGGCATGTCAGAGGCAAAGCTAAAATATTGAGATATGTTGATAAAATAACAAATGCGTGTTTACATTCGTAAAAATATTAGATTTTGGGTTAAAAGTCTTTTGTTACGGTAACTTTCGTTTGCTTTTCATATTAAGTTTTGTTCATTTTTCTCAAATCTAAAACTGTAGATTTCCGAGACATAGAGGGAGGGAAAAAGGAAGATATGTTAGGAATTTAATGAATTTAACTGTAATAAAAAAAATTTAAGTGTCGAAAATTAATACAAATTATAAATTAAATTTTTTAAATTTATTTCTTCGATAATAAAAACATTTTAATTTACAATTCGTCATCTGAGATTTCAATAAATTATTTTGCATAAAATACTAATATTTCATAAATTCTCTTGACGAAATTTTAATTCTTCCTTTAATTTGCCCTTTACACTCTCTCTCAATCGGTCTCAATCGCTCTCTCCCCTTTCATCGACAAAAACGCTGCACATCTACGTGACGTTCCGTAAAAATTTTACCCTCATGCGCCTAAAAAAGTTTTTGTAGTTGTTTTCACTTCAAAAACCATTTCTGATAGTCCTCAAGCTTACATTGACTGTTTATATAGCATCGAGCATTTAGTTACGTCAAACTCTTATTCTATATGCTACAAAAGTTGCTTGTTTCTAAGAAATCCCGCGGTGGCCGCCGCGAGGCTTTTGTTTCCAAACGTGACGGCGCGCGCGCTTATACACGCGAATTTTAAATTTGGAACAGCTATCTATACTTTTTGTTTTCTACATCTTTATGTATGTTTAGTTCCTGATATGTGCATCTCCTATTCGAGATTCTGTTAGAGATTTAATGGACGACAGTCAATAGATTTTTCTCAAAATCTGTCTACAACACTTTTAAGCATTAAAAATGTTTAAAATAGAATGTACATAAGAAAAGCTATTTTTTGTTTTATTCATTTGTTGCTTTTTGTATATGAATTTACAACACTCTCTAGTAACAGGATTTTGAATGCAGTTCATTATTTACAAACAATACCGATTTATTATCTGTATTACGGTATCATACGTTAATGTCAAATTAGTTGATTAATGTATATTTGTTACATTTCTTTCATTACATTAAACGACTTTTGTACAAACTATATTTTTGTGGAATTGAAATAGAACACAATACACAAGCTATTTAAGAAAGCTAATAAGCTACAAATACATAGAAATTTGTAACCGTTAATCTCGAAATCAATATGTTAATTTTGGACCGTTACAAAATAAAAAGCTATGCGTGGGGAATGTGGGGAGATAAAACCAACCCGCATTGCCAATCTAGTTTCATTCCCCTACGCGGGTTATTAAAATTATAGGAAGGGTGGTTAAGTGGATCAGTTTAGTTATTCATTATTATTCACAATATTAGTTCAACAGTGTTATTTAACACTAATATAATGTGTGATTCTCTTTGGTTTATAAAGTACTTCAAAGAAGTTTCTTTACCAAATATCAACGAATAAATTTGTTTTATTACTTAAATAACCTTTCGTCAGCAATTTTAATCAAAATTTAATTTCGACCGCTTGCTAAATTATAAATAAATTCACATTTATATTCTTTAAAGAAGTTGTATTTAAATGTAATGTTTTTATTGCCAAATTGAAACACATACACATTGGAAATCTTTCTACAACACTCGAGCCTCATATTTATGTGTCTATTTCCAGTACCAAGGAGGTGATCAGCCTGATGACTGACACAGACTGTCGTTGTTTTAGGTCTAATAGCAAGATGAAGAGTCCGGATTCCCGTATGCCAAAACCCAACACGTGGTATTTTCTTCACCATATGATGAATAAATTCATTTAATTGTTTACAGTCAGGGTTCGAATGCACGACCTGACGCTTGAGAGTTCGGCGCCTATGCACTAGGCTTATACATATTTATTTTAAAGGCACAGCGAAGTACTCGTTAAATGAATCCTATTTCACCATGCCTACTGCTGATAGAGGACAAAACTTTGTTTTTTTTAATGACTTAAGATGTCATGTGGAACATAGTGTAATTGTTGCAGCTGCTTACAAACATTTCGTAAAACAAAAACACAGTTTGAGAACTGCAGGAGGCACAGCAAAGTTCTGGTTAAATAAATTCGTTTATGCCAATGCAAAAATTAAAGATTATAGAAAGATTTACATAGTATGGGAATATATGTTTTTTTTATAATATCAAACTCGGGGGTAAATGCTTGAAACTTCTAAACTTTAAAAAGAACAGTGCTTACGCCCACAAATTACTAAACCACCCAAAATTATGAAGGGTACAATATGCGGGCTGGTAGTTGACATGTTCTTGTGTTGCAAAAATTCAAGCATTTACACCCCTTATTCATCTGTTATTAGGCAATTTAACGTATTTATAGAAAATTTAATCCGCTAAAATTGATAGTCGTGGAATTTTTGAATCATATTCGAGAAATCATTAAACTATGAAAATAATATTAGCTAACGCAATTTACTAATAATCTTACTATATTCTTGCGAAGTTTACCTTAAAAAGTTGTGATTCATATGAAGGTATATCTCATTATACACCATTTTACTGAATAAAACCTTGTTTATCAAAAAGAATTCAGTGTTATTTTTTCTCTTTCTGTCAAATTATATTTACGCTGTAATGAAACAAGACTAAGTACTTTAGTGAAAACGGTGTAACTATTTTAGAATACTATGTTAATCCTTGTGTCGTGGTCATCGGGCAACTGTCAATTTATACAATACTTCATGAGCAAAATATCAGACTACCCTTCTTATTGGTTTGATTACAGTTATTTAACGGTCGAGGGGGTGACGCCAACGTATCTATTAAAGGGTGAGTATCCATATTATTATCCTAACCGCTTTTCTAGCTTAGTGATTCGTAAAAATATAGTAAAGGATCTTGAAATCAATTTCTTTGATGACACGAAAGAACCATACCTTATAAAAGTGTTGGTATAGGCGATTCACTTTTGGGTTTATTCCTCTATCAATTTAATTTACGATTTGTAATTGTCCTTACCGCGTCTTATGTTTCATACTATGATAAAGTTTGTGTCTTGAGTTCAATTTCTATGATGCCACGAAAAAACTAGACCTTAAAAGTGTTGGTATAGGTGATGAACTTATGGGTTTTTTTCTCTATTAATTAAATTTACAATTTGTAATTGTAATCGTCATTATCGCGTTTTATGTTTCATACTTAACTTACAATAAATGTTGTTTAAAGTTTGTTTGTATTCGCAACAATGTGTAAATAAAACAATTAAAAGGTTTAACAGTATCTTTACTATATTAATGCGTTTTTTGTATTCATCACTGAAAGCGTTGAACATTTTTTTAATTCATGTTACTCTAAGCGCGAAGGAGCTGTTTACTGAACCCAAGCTACTATTTTTTATTTTATAAAATGAAATAAGCTTTAAAAGTTTATTTACTAAAATCTAACCTACGTGGTTTCATAATAGCGTTAACGCAATTTGATTGAAAGAGACAAATGGTTCTCTAGACAGATTTTGGAACTTGAAGTTTTGGACCGTCAAAGGCTCTTCCTTTGTTTTAAAGTTTATACAAATCAACGTGTAATTTTATGCGGTGCCAAAAAATGATGGTAAATGTTTTTTTCGTGAATTAGTCCCGAACGTTTTCGAACAAAACCACGATAAGGAAGTTAAAAAATGGTTTAAATGAAGGTCTAATGCTGGCTTAGTGCGTTGACGTCAAATAAATTTCCTGTTTCAAATTTAAGCATCTTTAATTAACAAAATTCCATATTTTACCTGTGTTTCTTGAAGCGTAATTTAGTTCAAACAAAAACTATATATAACAACTTAAGATTACCGAAATAAATTATCATATTATGATCTACTGTTAAATAATGAAATACCTTTTTTATGTAATACGTCTTTTAAAAGTAATTTGTTATCAGCTTAAGACCAAAATTGGCTATGACGTTTCACACTTCTAAATATATACCGCGCTACCCCTATGGCGTAGTAATCGCAATCCTGTTTCAGCCTAACAGATGTATTCAATTTAGGTGTAAGAAATGCTGTTTACTTCACAATGTTTTCTGTATTACACGGTAATTGAAATTGCGCACATCAAATTGAAAAATCTATTACATATTACTCGACACGGATAAATCGCTACTCGGTCGACCCAAGTCTACCCTCATTGATAATATGTACATATATCATATACTAGCCGTTTCGCGCCCGCTTTGCTGGACGAATTAAAATAAATTTTATCGAATTGTGGTAGTTTCATGGTAGATACGATCAGTGGTTTAGGCGTGAAGGAGCCTCAAACGAAGACCATTTTTCTTTTATATATATAGATTTGTAGTACAGTGTAAACTCTATATTTAAGGTTGAGGTTGTTATAGACAACAAAGCAAAACAAACGAAGTCCAGTAATTTTGACGTTTCGGGAGTTTGACGTTAAATTGAGTGACGTAAGATCAAGTTTACACTGTAATTGAAAAATTGTGATAAATAATCACGTTTTATTCCATCAACATTAAAACTACAGAGTACCTATTAATGTTTATGTTAAAAAACATAAAATATTGTTCCGCATTAATAAATTATGTATGTAATAGACTGTTCTGAGTGATTGTCATAAAAAATATTTATAGAAATATAATCTTATGTGTATGATACGCGAAGCCATAATGATGTATATAACCGGTTGAGAAATATCAACCAGTTATATACTTACAACATATGTGTATCTAGTTAATTATGTAAATCTGTTTAAGTCGGTTATACATATTTATACTGATATGTCGGTTATACATATTTATACGTATGTGAATAAAAATGTTATAAACATACGTTGCACGATTTTTTTATAATTTAAATGCATTTTATAAATGATTTAACCCATATTCATTGGAAATATACCAAGATTCTATCTATTTAGGTATTATAATAATTTTTTTTTAGGTCTGGGTCTCAGATTTCACGATCTAATTCATGATCATTTTTCAATCTAATAGGCAAGTTGTTGATCAGCCTCCTGTGGATAACACACGCTGTCGACTTTTTGTGACTAAAGCAAGCCGGATTCCTCACAATGTCCTCCTTCAACGTCAAAGCGAATGTTACAACATAGAAAGAAAGTATATTGGTGCACTTCCGGGAATCGAACCTCAGAGATGAGAGTCACACGCTGAAGCCTATAATGCTCTAAGGATAATTTTAATAAGATAATATACTATGGAAAATAAAATTCGAATTTTGGATTTAGTTTGTCTTGTATTTAGAGTGGCGTAATGAGTCAGTTAGGACAAGGGTCTGTCCGCATTACGCAATTATGATAGTTAGAAAAGAATGAATTGTGGCGTTGATATATGTAGCAATAAATCATTCTAGAGGCTCCTATTAAAAAAGATAAAATGGTCAATCATTTACAACTTTAATACAATAAACACCCGTCACAAATAAACATATTATCATGAGAAAATTGGCCAACGAATACGAATTACAAAAGTGGTTTATATTGTCACTGATATTCATTCTCACCTACCCTAAGTGTTATAAAATTCGAGTACCGAAGCTTTTTATTGTCAAATTCGCTATGAGGGACACGCGATGCGCACGCGACCCGCATATGTAGGGATGTTTAAGTACGGATTGTAATCGAATAGTGTGGGACAAATTTTGAATAAGTTGCTCAAAACTTGAAGTGCTAATCGTTCGTAACGGCTGTCTAAATTTTTAACTGTAGATCCGCAATTTCACGCGATCACCACTGAATCCAAGGATGTCACTAGCGAAAAAAGTCAAAAATATAATTCCTTAAAATATATCTAGCGCCTCGTGTTAAAAGAAGCCCTAGATTCGGTTTTAAACCACACGGCGTGTAATTTATAAGGTGTCAAAGTTGTTTCGCGCTAATTTATGAAAACTTATTTTGGATCCTTCCACTTTACCTTTATTTAAACCCTTTTTTCCGCCTCCTGTCCGTTTGCCTCCTGTAACATAAAACAATATATAAATATTTTTAGGAGTTTATAATTAAGTATGTTATGAAAGAGCTGGGATCCCTGACACTTTACGGTTCCCAAATCTTACACATATTTAATTAAGTCTTGTCAAATTAATAAATACATTTTTATTTATTTATTTTTATACATAGTATTAAATTAAAGCGTCACTCATAACGTAAAAACAATAGAATTAAAACTGTTACATACTATAAAATGTCTAGACAAACAAAAGATTTAGTACGCAGTTTGAAATCTATATCGATCCAATACTTTTCATAACACACAAGTTTATGCTATAAATGAATGTATGAGTATTTTATTCAGCTCCTTAACATCAACGTCTCTGAGAACTGTTAAATATTAATTCGTATGTAAACGTCCTTAATACAACGGTATATATGGAAATTAGCTTTTGTTATTGTATCAGAAATCTTTATAAGTTATAAGAAACCTTTATTAGAGGCACGAACAATACGTAAAAAACTATGTATTTATGTTTTACAAACCTACTCGGTCATATATAGATTGGAGAAAAATCAGTGGCACTATCTTCCTTTAAGACCTCAGATTTCTGTATCTGTTTCACGATCATTTGTCAATCTAATAGGCAAGTAGGTGATCAGCCTCCTGTGCGACACACGCCGTCGATTTTTTGGGACTAATGCAGGCCGGTTTCCTCACAATGTCTTTCTTCACTGTTCGAGCGAATGTTACAACATAGAAAGACAGTCCATTGGTGCACTGCCGGGAATTGAACCTACAACCTCAGATATGAGAGTCGCACGCTGAAGCCTACAATGCTCTAAGGAATTTAATTTTAATTAGATATTATACTATGGAAAATAAAATTAGAATTTTGTACATTTATATACCAAAACTAAAACATAATCAAACGTTGCCTCGTTTTAATTTAAGTTTATTTACAATTTAAATATATTCATCATAAATCCATTAGATATTGACAAATGGACCATTTTTATTCCGACCTCATAGTCGAAAAATAACGAAACCAATTTACCTATTTAAGTTGGACGTGACTAGCATGTTGTTAACCGATTCAAAAAAGGAGCACTTCTCTGTTTTTATGTTTGTTTGAGGCTTAAGTGCTAGTTGGTCACGCATTGGATATTTAATGTTTTGAGCTCGTTAATATTGGGTTCGATGCACAACCAATCATTCAAGTCATACTCTTATCAATATATGATTGAAGTCCCGTCCCCAATGGGGAATGGGGCTAATAGATTTATATAGCATTATGGTCATGTCCAGATAAACTAGACAAGCTGACTGTCGTCGGCAAGCTGGAAGGCAAAAGGCCGAGGGGCAGGTCGCCAACCCGCTGGTGTATCCAAGTCACGATTTTCAAGGGTCTCCCCGTAACAGCTGCTCTAAGGGAAGCTATAGACCGATCAAAGTGCAAGCAAGGCAGCACGACCTTCAGAAATGAAGAATACGACTATAAAGAAGATTTTGACACCTTTAGACGTTACTGTTAATTATTAGCCAAAAAAGATCTAAGATTAAAATTACAGAAACAATTTCATTATGTTAGAGGTTATAGTCGTCTGTTCTAATACCTACAGTTTGTCGTAGTAGAAATCTGAAGATAACTAATTAGGACAAATGGTTAAATTTGCAACGCCTGCGCTACACTCGTAATTGGCTATTTGTTAAAAATGTATTAGAAAGTTTCTAGTTAACGAATATTGAATAATATAAGATAATATGGTTAAGTTTTGTATTTTGGAAAAATAAACTTCAAAAACGTGGCTGAAATACGGATCTATGAATTTTTGTTTTCTGCACGAATTCTGCAAATCATTCTTTATTTCGTTAATTCGTAGAGCACTCCTTAGTAAAGTGAACTGGAAAAATTAAACCAAACGTCAAATAACTGTCAACATATATATATGTATATGTATAAATGTTTTGTCATTGATACTAATTTATTGTACGTGAACTGTTTTATTTTTTTATTTTATATTATTTCATTATTATGTTGAAAACCTTTGAAAGCTAGGATTTTTCTTCTGACAAATTAAACTAGTATTTTTTAAGTACCTACCAATGTAAGAGCGTGAGCAGTTTTGGTCTAGGGGCTTCAGCGTGCGACTCTTTTCCGTGAAGTCGTAGGTTCGATCCCCGACTGTTCTTTTAATCCAAGTAAGTTTCTAAATTAGAAATATAGTACCGATAAAAGCAGAACCACAATCATAAGCATTCCTATTCAAACTTCGCGATTTCATTCGCGTGGAAAAATTGAAGTGAAGCTTACAAATAATGACTTGGTTTTATGCTATGTAGATATACATTAAAATATTCTTATTAAATAAAGAATATATATTCAATTTAATAGACTTTGTCTTTGAAATTCAGTGCTTCTTCAAAGCAAGAGGTAGGTGATATGGCCTCTGTGCCTTCGTTACGAAAGTATTATAAAATATTTACCAAAAATCCCTTAATTTATTTCAGTTCCTACGGATATCGAAAGGCACAATGGCTTAGTAATTATTTCTATAAGATCAAGGTTGCAACTTCGAGATAGAACTTTTTGCTTATGTTCGTGACCAGTCTTTTATCTTCACAAAAAGGTGCGTGTTAAATCTTAAATGCTCTCAAAATAGATACCTAGCGCGTACCTACGAAACCTATACTAGCGATGTGATGTAAATATTAATCGTAAATAATAAGGTGTCCTAGAAATATTGTGCCCGTGAGCCGCCCGTACCACACTATACACGTAGTAGGTACACTGTATGGGAGTGACGTCAACGTTTGATCTACTGTGACATGACTTAAACACATACACACCTAGATCTTCATTTGTTTTTTATAAGAACACAAAGACGCCGAACTATGGGAGGTACAAGGTATCCAATTTCCATGATCGCGATACGGAAAGAATTAAGTTGGTGAACATGTCCAAGGTCGTCATATGCGGATATATTAAACATTTGTTACCAACCCACGAACGATTTAATAGACACATGCTTTGCGCCCAGGGCCATTGTTGTTAAGTGAATCTTATATTCTAAGTATCAGATTTTGTTGTCACTTAACATGTTTGAAATCCCGTAAAGATCACTAAGGCAAACGTCATAACTCGTCTGCTATGTTGATTAGTATGTAGACTGTATTTTGATCCTAAAATTATTATTGCGTCGTCGGACATCGAATCTCCGCATTCTTCGTAACCTACTGAGTATGAAGGCAGTATATAATATTTAAGCCCCTTTATTTTATTAATAAAACTGTTGTTAAATATTGAATGTGATTAGCGACACATCGTAATGTTTAGTCTCATATTCTGATAATTATTTATTTATTTCGTAATTCTACAGCTAACAAAAATTATATATAATAACAAACGATTACACTAAAAATATAGCCAGAGACGGACGGAATACATAATATTTAACTACAAAAGGTTCCAAAATTTACAAAACGAAACAAACAATAAAAATTATTCAATACATTTACTAAGTGGGACCTTATTTTGTTGTGTTGTATGATGGTGTAAAAGTAAGGGTAAGGATGTGAAGGTGTGTATGTGAGGTATGCTCATGATGCAGGTGATTTTGAGCTTTGGATATTCTTAATACTCCTTTTACCCATATTCCACGATAGGTAAAACAAGTCAAAGCTTAAGTACAAACAATTACAGTACAAACAATTTATTACAAGTTCAAGTTTCAAGTTTGTTTGTTTAAGAAAAACTTATAAATACTAACTTATACTACTAAATTACGCTAGTTATATTAAACAAAATAGTCAGGTTTATCTGACGCTGAACTAGGTGTGAACCTGTATTTCACCATACTCAAACTCGAACTCAAACTCAAAATATCTTTATTCAAGTGGGTAACCAAGTACACTTTTGAATTGTCAAGTTAAATTAATTGTAAACATTTACTACCAGTTCGCAAGTCAAGGGCGTAGAGCGGGTAAGAGAACTGGCAGAAACTTTCCCGCCACTTTAATCCCATTATTGTTTGAACGGAGAACAAAAGTATTAGGATAAGTATTCTCAAATTTATAAAACGCTATTGATTAATTGCCGGCTTTAAATTTATTCAGTGATAATTCCTAATTTGCTGGATTTAAAAAAAAAAATCGGTAGCCTGGTTGGTCGTACACTGCGGCGCCAAACCCTAAAAAAAAAAGAACAAAAAAAACACACAAAACTCTTAAAATGTACAATCTATGTATTTAACAATTACATAGTTATACTATGTTGTGGAGTGTTTAAGTGTTCTCCCTGTGAGTAAGGTGAGAGGGTGAATGTGAGTGTGTGTGGGAGAGTGTGAAAAACTAGTACATACCTACTACTAGTAGAAAATATAGGTCGTTGTATGTCCGGGCTGTGCGATACAAAACTGAGTTATTTTAACAAAACGGATAAATTTTAAATAACTGACTGAACCAAAAATATTGTACGCAGACGTCACCGAAGATTCCTTGTGTACCTTTTTAAATAAAAGAAATAGCACTTATTTTGAATCCCATATCAAGGTTAGATAGAGTTTTAATGAAATAATAACGCGAGTTTAATACGAATGTATTCAGAAACCGCCTCTTCTCTTATCTAATACTTTTGATCTCAGGATTTGTGTAACGGAGCGTGAAAGGGTCTTTAATGCATTACAAAAACTTCGATGGCGTAAAAAATGTTGACTACTTTCAGTAAGAAGTGTTCTTTGTGTTCTTATTGGGTTTTATTATTTATTTCATATTCCTATAGTTAATAGAAAACTTGTTCTTAATACAATAATAAACTTAAATATGCTTTTTATAAAACAAACAACCTTTGTAAATTCAGCTAATGTTTTTTTTTTTTTTATAAAATAGGGGGGCAAACGAGCTTGCGGGACGACCAAAAAGGGCAGCCCATAGACACCCATTTTTAGTGGGTGCGTTGCCGGCCTTTGAGGGAGGAGTAGACTCGCTTTTTGAAAAATTTTTCACGTATCTCTGAGGGAAGACCCCCCCGGGAGCCGATTCCACAGTTCGCTAGTGTAGTATGTGCTTCAAATAAAATAAATGTGGAGATGTCAGGTCAATGCACTCATTATTGACAGTTTTAAGTTATCGTATCTTTCACACTAATGTTATTAGGAAAAATATTTTTTATTTGTTGAACAGTGTTGGCCTAGTGGCTTTATCGTGCGACTCTCATACCTGAGATCGTAGGTTCGATACCCGGCTGTGCACCAATAGACTTTCTTTCTATGTGCGCATTAAACATTCGCTCAAATGGTGAAGGAAAACATCGTGAGGAAACCGACCCAAAAAGTCGACGGCGTGTGTCAGGCACTGACGACTGATCCCCCTACTTGCCTAGAGATTTTAGATTTTAGATTGAAAAATGATCACGAAACAGATTCAGAAATCAGAAATGTATTTATTTTTATATATAAAGCTAAATTATCAACGATAATATTATATTTATATCACGCGACCATCGATACAAACACGGGTAAAACCAGGCGAGGCGCAAGCTATTCATTCATAAACTCCTAAATAAGGAAATAATTTTAGCCCCGTAAGCGTGATTAGTCTTCTGACTAATGTGATCTCTTCGCCCAACACACGTCATTGATTGGATCTTCAGCATACCAAAAGATATATATTATAGAAAGGAAAATCCCTTAGTGCATAAAAAAACGTTAGAAAAGGCCGGGTTCAAATGCAGAACTTCAGAGTTGCACACTTAGCTATTAATCAAAATCTGAACACAATAAATAATCAACATTATATATTTAATATAATATATTTAGTTTAGAGACTTTGCGTTCCTCTCTTTTATAAAATTCAAACGGGGTCTTGATCATTATAAGAACATTTCCATAACATCAAGTTTCACACTTATTAGAAAGGAAAAGTAATGGTATAACCTCTCAAGGAAATAGGAAACGCGAGACTAGAACACGATAAATGGCTTGAGATATCTAACAAAGGAAATGAGGAAAAAATATATCACCTATGTACAAAGTATGTTAAACCTGGAATCGTGATATGGGTGTGGAAAAATACGTAAACGTGTTTATCTTGTCATCTTAAACATTTGCGAAACGTATAACTTAAAACCGGGAAGTATAGTGTTCTAATACTTATAGAAAAAGTTTGTGTGATGGTATTTAGATTATAAATTATAAAACAGCAGTGGCCTAGTGGCTTCAGCGTGCGGCTCTCACCTCTTAGGTCGTAGGTTCAAACCCCGGCTGTGCACCAATGGATGTCCGCACTTAACATTCGCTCAAACGGTGAAGGAAAACATCGTGAGGAAACCGGCTTGCTTTAGACCCAAAAAACGACGACATAGTAAATTATCGTCGTTTTGTCGTCGGCGTGCCTTTGACAGATTATCATGAAACAGATTTAGAAATCTGAGGCCTAGACCTAAAAAGGTTGTAGTGCCACTGATTTTTGTTATACAATAACGTCTTTTTTGCTTTATATTTAATGCAAACAAGATTAGCCTGACGATAATGTAGCAATAATTAAAATTGTTTAGTGGTTATATTGTCAATAAATATGGTTTGTTTTGTTGTGTGGTATGTTGGGTGGTATCAATGTAAAACTATTGTTGGTTAAAAATCCCGTAAGTCTAATTAACCGTTAGGGTCATAATTTCACATATTTCCATGTCTGGTTTACATAATTCCATTTAATGTAAGATCAATCAGATCAGATTATTTAAGTAGTACCACAACAATCTCGATACAGCTATTGTGCGTACTCTAGAATGTACCGTTTCAATCACGAGGGCTGTATATTAAACTTACATTTTTAGCGATGTCAATAATAGGTTTAATAAACGGAAATGCAAAATCACACCCACACCCCATAAGTATACAGAAACAAGGGCTTATGTTATGCTAGACGCCCCGTATTATTATATAGAATTATCTAATAGTAGTGAAAGTGCGCGTGTGTGTGTTCGTGACGTAACTGCGCGAGCGTCGATTTACTCTCACTAGTTACCAGCTGTGCGCGTACTCAACTAGGAAGTTACAGCCTCCAAGAGGGGACCTATGACGTCATAAGATTAATGCCTTTATTGAGGAAGTGCCATATTTAAGAAGTTATTTTTACTGTCATTTTATTTTTTTATTTCCTTCAAGAAGAATTGCAACGTAATTACTGTAATTTTGTTCCTTTAGTTTTGCAATGACAAAAAACGATTAATTAAGATTTACGATATATCTTTCGACTTATTGTTATAATAAATTAGGTTTTCTTAATGTTCGGGAAATTATAATGTTTAAACAAAAAGTCGTGGTTATTATACTTTATTGTCTGTTTGCTTATGCCCGTTTAATTTCTATTATTTTATTACTCTCCTAATAAGAAATAATCTTTACATTTTATGAAACACTTAAACGCAATACGTTACCAGTATTTTAATAATTTGTAAACTATTATGTCAAACGATTTCATCGACTCAAAATAATCAAAATGTATGTATAAATAATACAATTTAATTGCAAAAGCACTTACTAGATGTCTCATAACCCTTAGATGGGGCAGAGGGCGTCCACAATGAGTCTCCATCACGTTCGGTCTTGAGCCGCGTATTTCACCTCGCCTCGTCTTTCCGACTCTCTTTGCCCCAACTACGCCTGCTTGGGATTTCTTCGGAGTGTATGTCCTATCCATTTCCACCATTGCGTCGCACATATAAATGCACAATAATAAATAATTAATAACAATCAAAGATATAAGATTAAGGTAATGATTCAGAGTCGAGGCGAACTTTTCTAGGTTAAAATACTATGCGTTTTTGATGTATAGGACTCATGTTTATCGGTAAAACTCGACTCTCAATCTTACTCTAACCAAATCACTATTCATTTACGCGGAAATATAATCACATTTAAAAACTAGGACAGTATACATTGTGGCTTTATCTAAAATCTAGATAGAGGGAAGTGGGTGCTAGAGTTGAGTGGCGATGACGTTGCGTTTTCCACCACGTTTAAGACCGATTCGAACCGCTATGGTCCAATACACAAGCTATTTAAATTACAACCTTACAATTAAACTTTGTAAAAAATACAGAATTCTAACAAACTTTTATACTGGAGGCGGCTAATCAGACAGCGAGCGCAGCTTACGTGTTCGCAAGTGCCCGCTTCCATAACCCTCATACTGACAGTTCGATGGGGCGGATATCCGACACGACCGGAGCATCACGAGAGCAGGCGCAGGACATCTCCTCCATTGGGGTGTTCTCAAACTGCGAACTTCCTAATTTTTGTAACTGTCCTTATTTATTACCCTCTTAATCGAACCATGAGGATATATACCTACGTATTTAGTGTGGATTCAGTTTCCGCACTTAGACGCCTAATTGGTCCGTTGTGCGAAGTCCCTAGAAGTCTAATCTAACCATATGATACAAACTATAAGTGGATGCCTCCGATTAAACATGGAGGTCGACCGAAAGGCTGTCACAGTGCGTCATAGCCATATTTTGAAGTCTTCCATTTTGTTTTACTTTATATATTTTCTAAACGATGTGTAATGTTTACTGCCAATTTGCCTGTTGCCTATTCTATATACAGACCAATGTCTTTTTACTAATCTTAATATATTAATCGAAAAATAAAACATATAACTTATAACGTTTGAG
Source organism: Pieris macdunnoughi (assembly GCA_905332375.1). Classification (NCBI taxonomy): domain Eukaryota; kingdom Metazoa; phylum Arthropoda; class Insecta; order Lepidoptera; family Pieridae; genus Pieris; species Pieris macdunnoughi. Next base: position 1,047,818 of record CAJOBZ010000018.1, on the reverse strand, counting down.
TTACGTCTAAATTGTGCCCCATTGACCTTATCAAATCGATTATCTAATAGCTAAAGGAAAGGTTCTAATATTATTGAGTAATAGTAAATCTGCATAAAGATGAATTCGTTTAACTTACAAATTATATATACACTTGATGTTATCAAATCATATAAATCTTCCATACAACAAACATTCGGCTAGAATTTTTTTAAAATACAGGGGTTACGGACGGAGGCTCACCTGACGCCGCTTATGGACACTTACATTGCCAGAAGGCTTTCTGCCTTTTAAGGTCATTTTCTTGAAGGACCCTCAGTCGAATTGGTTCGAAAATTCTCCACGCAAACTGCTAAAAATCTCCCAAAATACTTAAAGTCTGTTGTAGACAAGACAAAAATCTGCTTATTTCCATCAAAGCTTAAACATAATTTGGCAAGTAAGTACTTTTGTAAAACTACTGCAATAAGACAGATTTTGCTTGTACTGTATCAATACATGAATAGAATGTAGTTAGCATCCTATATTCCGACGGTCAAAAATAGTTTCCATATATGTCGAACCAAATCTCCATCGAAATAAAAAGAATTACGTCCAACGCAGATCACGCTGGCGTTAGTGAACGCACCGTTGCAACCCATACATGGTAACTGGTAGTCAATATTGTGTAATATTTTTTTCTCGCAATGTTTCCTAGTACCTCTAAAGATATTTATTTAGCGGTAGATATGCTTTATTAGCTTAATAACACTTAAATTCCTGGAAGTATAAGCATACAGTGTAGTGTAACAAAACTGAACGCAAAACCTTATTACACGTAACTGCATACGGCACTTTGTAAAGTGATATAACTATTCTTTGTTGACACTTAGTCAGCGTGTAAAGCTGATACCAGATACTTCGTGTTATGCGTGCTAAGGGAAATATAACTATGATCGAAGACTCGTAGCCTTTTCTAGTAAATTCACGTTGTATGACACGAAGTGAAGATGTAATAAAGTAATATACGAGTATTTATAACCTCAATAAGACAATCGTTGTACTGTTATTGCAATCTGTATTTTTTACTCATTATTACGATTACGCAATAAGTAACGTGAGGGAATGCCTTTTTTCTAAATTTGTTAACTAGAATATTGTACGAAAATGATAATACCAACGGTGCATAGTTCAACGTTAGATTATTTCTCTAAAATTAATTTTATTGCCACATGACTAATAAGTCATTAATATTAAATGTAGGTAAACAAGAAGATTCTTAAATATTTCATCATATTATTGGCAAACTGCGAATGATGATAAATTTATGTATGCTAAAATTTTACGTAAATCTTTGGAGGTCAATTATTAACCAGGTCAGGTTTTTACTAAATTAAGACGTAATTCATTCAATATGATGGGAATTGAACATTATATATCTTTACGGCATCTCACCTTTTCCATAAGGCGGAAATGTCTATAATTTTATAGAATAGTGTAATCATTTTGCAATATTGTACTGTTATGATGTATATACATGTTTTATTCTTAGCTACAAGCGTTATATTAAAAACACCACCTAGGAAAATTATAATTATGGTATAGTAATAATAATCAGCTAAACGATCACATTTAGATAGATACCTCTTAGCTAGGACTGCGCAGTAGAAAACTTTTGGGAAAGGACATAAAAACACTTTTATTATTTACGGCACTAATTACACTTAACGTAAACGCGAATTTATTATTTTATACAAATAACTCGAAATTTCGTGCCGTTCAGCAGCCATGGTCACCTGGAGAGTGCCACATTAAGTTGACAGATAACTGGATATAATAAAAAAATTATATATTTTAATTTTTCTGCGCATATAATGTTGTCCACCACAAAATATATAAATATACCGGACGGATGGAAAACGTGGTGCAACAACTATTGTAATGACTAAAACGATATCTCTTCTATATATTGACAAAGATTATATTCTTCTTAAAATCTTCCAAAACCTTGAAATCGGTAATGACCTGACGTATAAAATATTCTGCTGTTATCGCTATGAGCGTGGTCCAATTCACATATGTCAAAATATCTTACTTCCTCTAAACACACCACTAGACCCAATAAACTATTCGACAAACTTCGAATGTCATCGAGTTCAAAATATTATGTAACTCTGACGCAACGTGTTTTGGTGGGTAAGTGTGCCGGTTATTGGGGCCAGCCGATGGCACGGTATGACATAATCTGGCTTCCGCCGTTCGCTAGTGAAAGGCTTTAGAGGAAACATAAAGTCACTTGCAAAGTAACTGGTACTGCGAACGAGATTATGTTCGAAATTCAAACTTAAAGCCAATGGCGGTTGCAAAGTATCCGGTGCAAGATTTAGTGTGTTCGAAATTTAAATGACGGCTTTAAGTTTCAACTTCAATGTTGAAGAATTTGAAGATTAAGTTTTCTTCGCTACCTGATCAAGCACATATTTGATTCGCTGTGCGTTTATAAATCTACTTTCTATAAATATTTTTCTGGAATCGGGATCTACAAAACCATAACCTGTGTTTTACCAAACATACCTAATAAATAATAACCAATGAATAAACAGGTGTTTGCGAACAAATTACTAACCTAGGCACTGATTGCCTGCGACGAGGAAATGAAATATTACAAAATCGTCTACGTAACTCGGTCAGTAATATAATTTATCGTAATTTAACAAACGTAATATCGTGCGCCTTCAAGCCCAACGTTATTCGCTTCGCTTAATACAATGTAATAATAATTGTTTAGTTAGTTGTAACTCAAGACGTTTTGGAAAATTTTTAACTTGACCCTAAACCTTTTTATGATAAATCAATAATGCGGTAAATTCCAACCGTGTACAACAAAGTTAACCGCCTGGCTAATTGGTGGCGTATAAGTAGGTCCTTGGTTCTATTCTTGGCGTAACATTATTTATTGATAGGGTGAGACTCGAAATTTAGCGCGAACTATGACTTCCGTATCGAAAGGAGTGTTCTAGGTCTGAAATAGAAAGATAGAGTAAATCTAGAAGAAATTAAAGACATGACAAAATTTAGAATTAAACTTCTAGTAAAAGACTGAAATGGAAATGGACAGGACACATTATGAACGGAATGGCTTCCACGCTAAGACAAGAGAAAAAGAGGAAGACAAATAAAAAGATGGGAAGATGATATAAGTAGAGTCGCTGGCCCATGTGGCTACGTAAAGAAGAAGAGAGAAGTGGAAGCTCTTAGAGGAGGCCTATGTCCAAGGACAAGCTGTGAAACAGAAATTAACCGGCATGCCGATTAATTATAAGTGTTTTTAGTACTTCACATTTTGATGTACTAGGATAAGTATTTTACAGCAATAAAAGCTATTATTATTATGACTTCCGTATGTCAACAAGATTTTTGACGTACCTGAGTCAGACTTAGCGCTAAGTATCGTTTTTGAATCTTATCCTTAGACTCTGATCTGCTATTTGTCCTGAAAAATATTAATGTAATAGACATATGTTATGCACCATACAATATTAAGGTTTTTAGAACCTTAGGTTACTAGTTGATTATGAAAGATATTTAAGTATAATAATGTCGAATAATAAGGTACGAAATCTATTTCATTTTCTAATCTATTTTTTTCATTAATTTTCAAATCACATAAATTGTTCAAAATAAGTATAGCATTATTTGTTTTGATTGTTATACTGTAAGTCTGTGTAGTTGCTGAAACCCGAGGTTAAGGTTAAGGTTTTTGTTTAGGTTAGAAGCGTCTTGTTTGTCCTATATTAAAATGAGATTTTTTTTAGATAGTTCTTTGCTTAATATGAATAGTTTTAATATCTTTAACTCTACTTACTCTATGAAGCTATTTATTTCATATTTAATTTACTTTGGTCCAAACTATGTTAACGACAACTTACCGCTACACAGTACAAACTTAGAATTCATACTCTGTATGACATATGTTTATTATCGAATACTTCGACCCAACAAATAGCATTCGGACTAAAAAGATACTACAGAAAATAATGTCCTAAAATTCATTGCGTAATTACTGGCGTAGTATTTAAAAAACTCGATTTTTACAACCCAAAAAATATTTCAATTTAAATGAAGAGGTTTGTCTTCCGGTCTCGAGATGTCAATATCAATGTCGGACCCACTTTTCACTGTTATATAACTCACAAGTAGGTTATACGGCGCCAAATTAATAACACGCTACAAAAAATCTACGTAAAACAAGTTTGTAATTACTCGGATTTAGCTGGAATAATTAAATTGTAATTGCAAGCTTTAACAAAAAATATTTAGGTATAATTCAAGGTCATAAATCTTAATATATATAAATTACGTGTCACGTTGTTTGTTCGCTATGGACTCCTAAACTACCGAACCGATATCAATCAAATTTGCACACCGTGTGCAGTTTGATCTAACTTAAAAGATAGGATAGCTTACATCTCAATTTATACCCGCAATATTATTTTATTGCAAAATATTTGTTTATTATTTGATAGTCACAATTCTAACAGATGGCGCTGTGTTGAAAGTACCAACGTTTCACATAAGCTCCAATTTATTGGTATAACCACCAAAAAAGCATGGTGGATTGGTGTTCTCCTGCCGTTTCTCTTGAATAGTTTACTACTATGTAATATAACAAAAACCTTAGCCACAGCAACGCTTGGCCAGTCTGCTAGTATTATATAAATATTGGCGTTAGCAACAAAATTTCCATTTCACTATATGCAAAGTGTAAGTGGGCATTATAATGGTGACGTCAGTATAAAGCTTGATTAAAGAATTGGCCAAGTAGGTTTTACAAATGTAATAGGGAGTCAAAATGTTATATGGAAAAGTTAAGCAGTGCTCCACATATTTGGTACTGCTTAAGGGAATATATATGATGTGACTGTTACCTATCTGAACCGACATCATCAACGTTTTGGCCGATGCAATTGCGAGCCTTCTGGCAATGCCCAGGTGTCACTTAACATCAGGTGAGCCTCCTGCCCGTTTGCCTCCTATACATTAAAAAAACACATAACGAAAACTATGTACGGTTAGTGTAAAAATTGGACATACTAAATATTTCCTTTTATATGTATATGCATGATTAAGAATGATATATAAGGTTTATCTAAATCTTTTTGACCCTTGTCGATTCCCTGATATCTATCTGAACAATGTACCTGTTGGTCTAATTTGGTCCGAGGGTTATAAAAAGTGATTCCGAGGGGTCCTTAGTAGGCCTTACTTAGTCCCGTAAGGACAACAGAAATACTTGGTATTGACGGTATAATAAAATAAAGTAATATTGTTCTATTCAAATGTATCTTGATACATTTAGTACTTCCGTATTCAGTAAAAACACCATTTGTTTTTGTAGACCTTAATTCGTAATAATAGTTGGCTTATTTTTTGTTTACATTCGTATGTATAGTTAATGGTTTAACTTTAACTAAGTCGCATTTTTATTGTTATATTTCAATATGAGCTGAACGAGAGATAGCATCCACGAAAAGTAAAGGTACTATTATAAAACCTACGATTTTTGTATTTTACTAATTGATATACATTTAATTCCAACACACAAACATACAGTATTTACAATATTTAATGCTGGCAGCATTTCCTCGCTGTGTTGCGATACTTATTCGTTGAGCGAGGAAAGCACCAGCTCCTGGGGTCACCCGAACTATCTACCAGGCGCAGACTAACTTAACATTATTCTATATTTGGGCCCCACAAGAAAAAAATATTCTCTAATTACATCAAAATAAATTTATGATACATTACATGAGGTTGTATGGAGTTACCCATTTACCCAATAATGTATCCAACTTTGTTTGTTTGGCATTTGATACAACAAGTTAGAGGTAGGAGGACCTTACTATCACCTATATTTTTTTAAATCTTAGAGGTAAAATATATATGAAATATTGAAAGATGGGGCTTTCCAAATAACCACACTCGCGGAGTAAGGTCCAATTCTGGAGTGCCTCGCGACAATTTACGAGAGCACCATTTACGCTTTTTGCACCCTAAACACTTTGCTTGTGAGACGGATATTTTAGTGCACACTGGCTAATTCACAGAATTTCATTATTTATAATTAGTTATAAAATTGTTTAGTTTTTTTAAGTTTTTACTTGTTATGGTTATATTATGTTTTAATTAGTTTTCTTTTATTATATTAAGTTACTTAAAAATAGGAAATAAGGAATAAATAAATAAATAAATAAATAAATAAATAACATCTTTAATTAGTAGATACTTGAAGCCCACGGCCGAAGTATCTACTCCTGAGGAAAAAAATCACAGATGCAGCAAAGACTCTTGTATCTTGTCGGCTGCTCTGCGGCCGCACCAGCTTGTCGTAGTAGTAGTAGTCGTAAGTAGCATCCCCTACCAAAGCCCGTCCCATCCTCCATAGGACCAAAGACATCTCATCTAATATTATTTTTACTAATTATTTTCATACAGCTGATCTTTTCATTAGAAGTCTGACTTCCTGTTTGCATTAATAAATGATGTGAATAAAAATGATAATGACAAATATAATAGTAAAACTTTTTTGTGTGTAAGTATAATGTTAAATATGGTATTAAATTGATTTGTTTGATTTGTATTAAGTGCACATTTTTGTTCACAGCACGAACAATAATATAACTAATATAAATTCGTGTTAGAACACAAATACATTTATTCTTTGTCGGTCAAATGCCCTGAAAACGTTATACTGTACGATAACATTATATTAACGATTAGATTTAGGAGTTGAAAGCAATTTCAAATCAATTTCAACAGATAATAACTATCTGATATTGTTATCAGATACTTCTAACTTTGGTAGATTTCTTTTAGAACCCGACAAGCTTTAATGGGTTAATGACTCTATACAAATTAATTTACTTATTTCCTTCTTCGTTTTCGAGAACATGGATGATATATTATAAGCGGAGAAATGGTGTACGTTTGCGATTTCGTACCAGCATTTCGGTTGACTCGGTCTTCCCATCGTCCTGACATCAGCAACGCCAAGAGGTTTATATTGTGATGCCGTCCGTACGCTCTTTTCTTGAAGTCATATCGATTGGAAAATACCCTTACTGGTAACTGGATCCGCAAAAAAGTGTCAAAATCTGAGCCGTTCCCGTTCCATTCTGAGTGGCTGGGACTAGGTTGGACGTATCTAAAGTATGATAACACTATCGCATTGAAGGCACTTTAAATTGCTATGTTTCTGAAGTCTTTTGTTACAGCGCGTGTTCCTTTGCTCCGTAAAAATTGTACATTATAGTTTATACATATATATATATAAATGTGTGTATATGGTCATATATACTCGTATACTCGAAAACGTCACGGTAATGTTCGTTATGTTTTCTTTCCATTGCCCTGGCTGCTGCCAGTTACAATAATCTTGTCAATGCCTGCTTGTTTAATGTATTGTTAAATTGTATGCAACATAAAATCAAAAGTTTATAAATTTCAAATCATGAACTCAAGTTCGTGTGATAAAGACGCATTTAATATGAATTATGGGATACATCCATCCATCCTTCGGGCGTTATCAGCACAGCGTGGGGTCGCCGCTGATAACACTATCAGGGACCTCGTATGTATTAATTGCAGGACGAAATACGAAGCTTATATAAAGTTAAATTCAATCTTTAGTTTAAAAGTACAACATTGTATTGTTATGTTTATTCTCCTATTTGTATATGATATGGGGCCAATGGACAGGACTTACCTATAAAGTTAAAGGCTACCGTTTATAAACAGAGTCAAATTGCCAGACAGACGCAAATTTTCTGCTAACCATTTGAGAATTATTAAGCTTGTTTATTTAATACATACAAGAGTTTTTATATAGACGTGTAGGATAATTTTTAATAAGTACCTAATATATGATATAAATTGTTTGGAATAAATAAATTTCATCTTTCTTAAATGTTAAATACCTATTTTATACATTTACTAGCTGACCGGGCAAACGTCGTTTTCCCATGTATATCATTTGTAATAAAAAAAATAGGGGTTGGTCGTAGAGGGGTGAAAGTTAGAGGTTGTATGTATTTTTTAATGTTGTATCATAAAAAAATAAAAACAGAAAAAATATCTAAAAAAAAACATATATATTTAGGGGTGGACTTACCCTTAACATTTAGGGGGATGAAAAATAGATGTTGTCCGATTCTCAGACATACCCAATATGTACACAAAATTTCATGAGAATCGGTCAAGCCGTTTCGGAGGAGTTTAACCACAAACACCGCGACACGAGAATTTTATATATTATAGATTGGAATACAACTAGAGTTGTATTATAGATAATTAGTTTAACTTATAACAGAAAATAAATCACTCAAAATCAGTTTTCCAGATGAGATTCCATGTTAAAATTATTGCATCCAAAAGCGAGAATTATCAAAATTATTCGAATTCGTTATTCCGAGAATATTTTTTTGTACAGCGCTTATCATTAAAAGAACTCTTTCATTGGGCCGAGGTCATGTGTCAAAAGGTGCCCGATAACTTTATATCAATTATAACCATCCGGAAATATGAAATATCAACATCGCAACCTACTTTTTTGACGATAAGAATAATGACTATTGAATGGTGCCAATGATAAAAGTTTAATAGCCGAGGTGATATGAATTTACTGCCTAAACTAATCGACACTACTGACTACCTAAAGACTACTCTATAGTATACTATGATATTAAAATATAATGATTGAATATAATTATTCAAACATTATATTTTAATATCATTATTTATTAAAATAGGCTCACGATCGTTAATAGCATTTTCAAAAGAAGGTCAACCAAAACCATACTATCATTTTAATACCTGCCTACCTTAGTATCTCGTACCAAGATATGATTATGATTCTTCTGCAGCATAGGCTGCCTAAATCAAGGGATATTATACTATTATTTAAGTCATATTGAAACGGTGATTAATTGATCTACAATCTAAAATTTAAATCAAATAAAGAGGCGCTACAAACATACTTTATAGATAAGTCATGTGATTTATAAATGAGGTTCAACGTATAAACTAATAATTCAACAATGAAAAGACGTAAAAACTGGAGCTTAGAGAAATCTACATCAGTATTATGGTGAGAAATTTTAAGAGTAATGATTGCTTCATCTAAAATGATGTAAAACCAATTTAGTTTGCAAAAACAGCACAGTATTCTTCCACTCAAGCTTTTGGCAATTTATGTGTCGGTTTGAATAGCTCCACGGGAACATAACTTAGTTGAGACGTTTTATTTCTTTTCTTTTTGGGACCTTTGTTCTTAAATATGAGCCTAACAAAAAATTGAGGACCAAAATGATAGATGGTTTGTTTATTTGGGGCTCAGGGTTTTGCGATAGTTCGTGCCCGATGTGTTTTTTCGTACATGTTTATATACTGTTAGGTACATGGCTACATTTCTACATATTATCAGTCTGCAGCCGCGCTTGACTGTCGCAAGCGACTAATGGCCCATAGTAAATAGTAAATTCTATTGCCATAAAGTAAATGAAAGAAAGAAAGAAAATATTTATTTTTAAAAAGAAACATACAACTTTAAATGAGGATTGATTTTGTAAACTAACATTGGTCCAAACACTTATATCAAATGCTTGCAACTTACATACTAAATCCAGCAAATTCTTAGGTCAATAATTGCAATATAATATTTAAATTATTGTTGACTAGCTGACCCGGCTAACTTCGTTCCGCCTTACAGTCTAATAATATCGTTGTTGTTGTGTACTTTAGTTAAACTAATTTTAGGATTTGAGTAAGGTAATAAAATTAAACCAATTTTTTTTGCAAATACAGAAATGTTTTATTGCTTGCCATTGCGAAAGAAGAATGGCAGTTTTACACATTAGGCCTTTTCTCTCTAGCGCCAATATTGCGATACTGCATGGTAAAGCACTTTCTGATATACATCATTTTTTGACGAGGTAACACATGTCTTCGATCAAGATCAAAGCCTGCTTATGCATCTTTTCATTCACCTCAAGATCGGAATTTCTTGAACGACGTAAAATGATGCTTAGTTTTGTCGACAGATGGCACCACATGCTATTTGAAATCGTAAAATTAAATAATTTATTTATTGTTATTCGATAACTTATCTGATATTTTATTACGTATTCTGCTATTCGGAGCGGAGAAGAATTCACCAAAAATGAGATTACTGACATCGGTCCAGCCGATCTTGAGTTATAAGTGGTGTAACTAACACGACTTTGTTTTATATATTTAGATAAATAATTGAATTCCAATGGAATTTGGAATCAATAAGATTAGTTCATATAATGTGTGCTAGACACTTTTCTTGGAGAATTATGAACTACGGAAGTATATATCCGGAATCAGGAATGGATGTCACAAAAGAATTTCCACAGTTTTGCGCCCGTTCTTGTAAACAAACAAAAATACACAAATAAGTTTAAACTCACAAAAAAGCTACAAATTTATGCTATTCAGCTACATTATAACCTGTATATGTCCAGAATCCAGCTTAATAACTGGAAGAAACAGGTATGATAAGAAAACGTTGGGTTATTAATGTGTTAAATATAACTTATACGTCTCACGTAGGTTACTTAAACAGGTGTAAGTAAAATAATTATACTTACACTTAGAGCAAAGGATGTGGGTGATTTTATATCTGAGACCAGACTGCAATGTTTTACGGCTCTATAACCCATTGAACCTCGTAAAGTGGTATTTGCGGTCAGGAAAAATTACTGGTGCATAAAATAAAATGTATTTTAAGGACTGGACCAATTGTTTATAGAGCTGGTTCGAGATGGTATATCGTTCTTCTACATGTCTGTCACTGGAGAGACTCTCAGTAACTAACCACAAAGTTACCTAAAGAGAAACATTTAACAACAACTACAGGGATTTATAAAAACTAAATCAAATTGCACTCGCTGAACCGTACTATTTCGTCTCTTTTTGTCAAGTTATGTTCCCGCTGTAATAAAAAGAGACAGAACAAGGGGTTTGTGTTTTCTATTCTAAATACTACAGCAAAGCAACTAAGACAAATCCTTCCTATTTAGTAATTTCAGTCAAAACCTGTTTTTTTACCCCCTTACTTATAAACACTAAATCAAATTGCACTCGCTGAACCATACTATTCCGTCTCTTTCTGTCAAGTTATGTTCCCGCTGTAAGGAAAAGAGACAGTACAAGGGGTTAGTGTTTTGTATTCTAAATACTACAGCAAAGCAACAAAGACAAATCCTTCCTATTCAGTAATTTCAGTCAAAACCTGTTTTTTTACCCCCTTACTTATAAACACTAAATCAAATTGCACTCGCTGAACCATACTATTCCGTCTCTTTCTGTCAAGTTATGTTCCCGCTGTAAGGAAAAGAGACAGTACAAGGGGTTAGTGTTTTGTATTCTAAATACTACAGCAAAGCAACAAAGACAAATCCTTCCTATTCAGTAATTTCAGTCAAAACCTGTTTTTTTACCCCTTACTTATAAACACTAAATCAAATTGCACTCGCTGAACCATACTATTCCGTCTCTTTCTGTCAAGTTATGTTCCCGCTGTAAGGAAAAGAGACAGTACAAGGGGTTAGTGTTTTGTTGTATTCTAAATACTACAGCAAAGCAACAAAGGCAAATCCTTCCTATTTAGTTATTTATAGCTCTTATCATTTAGTCATAAATGACAGTGTGACCATAGTATTGTATATTAATTCCTAGTTGGACTACCTTTATGTCAAATGTTTTATATCGTTAGTGTTGACATCCACAATAAAACCATTCCTTCTGCCCAAACAGTCCTATGCTTCTGTTCTGGATAGGAGACATCGTAGGTACATTTAATTTGAAACAGCTATATTGAACATTTTATTTTCAACTCTGAATTAAATGGCATAAAATACTACCTAATATTCAAATTCTATTAAATATTTTGTAGTATATTTATATATTATTGACTAGTATTTAATTAAAATTTTAAGATACTAAGTCATTGCCAACTAGTTTAAATGGGTTCATTATACAGTGTGATTATGCATATTGTTATTGTTTATTTGGTTGACGTTTCCCTTTCTATATTTGATTGGCGTTGTGAACCTTGGAAAGGTATTAAATTCCTTGAAAACTTTGTCATTTTAAAAATGTCTAATTTAAGTTTGTTTTGCGGTTATTGCGGTAATGTTTCTAGAAGTCCATAGAATACAAATCTTAAATTTGCTTTCAGCTAATATATGCTACTTTCGCCAAAGGGAAGCCGGACGGTTTCACTATATTTTTTTCAAAGACGACAGCACTTCTAAGTCCAACAGTGAGTACATATTTTCACTCGGATGCGAACCTTGTCAAATGAGAAGTAAATAACTTGTTGATATTTTGTAAAGTTATATTACTATTAAAAATTAATAAAGTTTAATTTCAATACACGAGTTCCTTTTTCATAGCTATTATTAGTTATTAGGTTAACAAGATTAATTAATTTTAACAGGAAAACCACTCGTTCATAAAAACTACAAGAATGATAATATTTTCCTTCATTACTATAAAATAAATATAATTAATACTGATCTAGTATTGTTTATTGACCTATTTATAAAGTGGGAGGTTCTTAATTCGTCAGAATCGTGTATTTTGCTCGAAAACGAACGAACCTTCGAGAATCACAAAAGCCAGAACAACGTTTGCACATCTCAGGTCAGTTTGGCAATCACAGAAGTTAACACAAAGATCGTGTTGCTGTATGGTTGCGAAACGTGGAGCACCACACAACAACTGCAGCTCTTCGTGAACCGCTGCCTTCGTTAAATCCTAGGAATATTCGGCCCCAAGAGAATCTCTAATCATCAGCTATGGAAGCTATGCAATAAGGTGCCAATTGACAGGACTGTAAAACGCCGTACGCTCCGGAGGTCACCACCACCATCAAGGAACCATTACCAAGCAAGTCCTCGACTGGAATCCTCAAGGCAAAAGGAAACGTGAATGCCCAAACCAGACCTAGAAATGAATTATCATTGCAGAGGCGAAGGAAGCTGGAGTAAAATTAAGAGAGCTGCTTCATGCACTCATCCGAATGCACAACCATCTTAGACGTGCACTGCTGCATATCGGCTTTCCTCATAACGAAGGTCAAGATTTGATGATGCAGAAAACGAGAATGTAGTTTGTTCTTTCAATATGATGTGCACACAGTTAGCGATATAGTTACACTTAACTAAAATAAATAGAGCGTTTTCTCTTCGAAGACAATTTGGTGTCAATCTCAGAGTGCTTAATTAAAATAGATAACTATATTGTTGGTAATAGTCTAGAGAAATGTATCAAGCTTTATTGCTTTAGACTCACACTCAGTTCCTTAGTTAATAGGTACCTACTTTGAATTTATTTTTGAATCGGACAAAAAATAAACAGCAAATACGAGATGGTTTAAGCGGAAAAGCCAGCTGAATACAAAACATAAAGTATTTATTAGTCCAGAACAACTACTGCCATATAGTACATACCCTTATATAGTAACTGGTAGTGAATTGTTTCCATAAATACAAACATTCATTATACATTGGTCATTCTTAATTATTATTTCTTTACGAGTCCTTGAATAAAGATCATACTGTTTACTTTTTACAATGTAGGATCACTATCAGTAGACCAGATTAAAGTTAGGTTATTCCTTGTTGACAGTTTACATCAAATTCATGTCAGCAACACTACTCTGTAAACATCTATTTTGTATGAATGTTATGTACAGCGTTGCCAGACGTCCCGATTTTGGCGGGACGTTCCGATTTTTAAATCAAAATGAAATGTCCCGCTTTTCGGGAATAACTCGATGGCAATAAGAAGTTTGTACTACCACCACCGCACAATAATGGTACCAACTCTTTCAACAGTATCCAAAAAAAATACCAGGATTATCTTCAAACTTTATATTAAGTATCCTAGCATCAAACTGCTTTCCAAAACGCCTTCTTTTTTGAAATGCTTCGTAAATTTAATGAAATCAGAGTTACTCATCAAGTTTAATCTGCAGCTATCCTGTGAAGAGTTCTTCGTCTTTTTTAAAGAGAAAAATGAAACTTTTAAAGAAGTTATATCTTCATAGAAATATTATGAATAAGTAATTCTTATAAATAATTACTGTCTTATTTTAAGTTGCAATTTGAAACCCTCACTCTTCAGAGTATTGTTTGAAACGCTATATTTTTCTAATAAATACAACTTTTTTATTTTGATTTTTTATTTTTTTAATCAGAAGATGAATAAGAACTATTTAACGATAGGTTTAATCTGATTTAAATACATTTTCTGTGACTATTTTCGCTGTCTATTGTCACGCAAACGTGATTTGAACTCAATTAAAAACATAAATATTTAAAAACTTCTGATTATTTAATTTTTTTTACTATGTCCCGCTTTCAACAAATGAATCCCGCTTTTTTCACTTTAAAAGTGCCAAAATCCCGACTTGACTAAAAAGAAATCTGGCAACGCTGGTTATGTACCACCGGTGATGATGCAACTTTGGAATCGCGCGGAGCAAATACTTAACATTAAATATGGGAATCGCTATTGAGAGTTACCAACAAACTAAAACAGTCGCGCTACAACCCTTACTTTTTGCCTCAGAGTTCATTGTCTGTTTCGAAATCATTTTATTTGTTTCTTATCAAGTGATCACACTTCTATGCCGACACGCCGTCGCCTTTTTTGGTCTAAGGCATGCCGGTTTCCTCACGATGTTTTCCTTCACTGTACGAGCAAGTGTTAAATATGCATGGACAGAAATCCATAAGTCTAGCCAAGTCTCGAACCTCCTACCTCAGGGATGACAGTCGCACTCAAGACACAACGTTGATTAAAATAACTTTGTCGATACAAGGTAAACTAAAACGATATAACGTCACCCATTCCGCTTCGTTAGTTGTGAGTACAGTGGGGACTAGCGATAGATGAATTTTGTCACAACTTTTTTGTTTTAATAAAGTTTTTGAGCATAGCAAGGTTGGCCAAGTGGCTTCAGCGTGCGACTCTCATCCCTGAGGTCGTAGGTTCGATCCCCGGCTGTGCACCAATGGACTTTCTTCCTATGTGTGCATTTAACATTCGCTCGAATGGTGAAGGAAAACATCGTGAGGAAACCAGCTTGCCTTAGACACAAAAAGTCAATGGCGGGTGTCAGGCACAGGAGACTGATCACCTACTTGTCGATTAAATTAATAAATGATCATGAAATAGATACAGAAATAAGCCGGACCTAAAAAATTGTAGCGCCACTGATTTATTATTTAAGTTTTTATTATTATTAGTTAGCTTTTACTAAGTGTAAATGTTTTTACTGCAGCAACAATTATAATTGCAATAAGTAAACAAACAGCTGATACTGTTAGTTTTTGTATGTACCTTCAATATCCTTAGTATACAAATATATTATAATATACAAAAGATGATAAAACTTTAAAGGGTAATAATTGTTAGAAAGTGTTGCTACAACGGATTTTATATTACTTAAAAAAAATCTTCTATCTTTTATAAGCTCAATAACGTGATAACATTGTATAAAATATGTAATTGCATAGAAACATACATAACAAGGTAATTGTGACATTGATGGATTACTGTAATAATTTATTTCTACACGTCCTAATGTATTTATTACTTTAAAAAATTAATCTAATAAAATAATACCTCGTATTACAATGTGTTAGCAAATTCTTTGTGTTAGTTATGTATGCATACTATTTAAAAACTCGCTTCAACTAAACTATTGTAAAGTTGTACCAGCAGACACATAGATTTTGACAGAGACCAAATAATGCTTTAATTAAAAGAGTTTATTATTGGCTTGAAAGCATTAAGCTTTTGAACTACTGAGAAATGAAAGTAGTCAATAAAAGCCAAATGATTCCTTCTACCTTTATAATTTTAACGTTTTCTAATTACCCAAACATTATGCCGTGTTCCTGCATGTACCATGGGCGACTATTTATAAAATTGTAATAATTAAATATCACATTACAAACACTTTTCTACGCGATTATCTGCAATACGCATAAAATATATAAACGCAACGCAAAATGTTTTGAAAACATCGGCGTTTGAAAAACAAACTGAATTTCTTATCACCCACCCTACTTTTAATTCATATCTGAACAGGAGATTAGTGTGGTTTGGGTCAAGCCATGTCACAAAATTTGATAAACATAATATTATACATACAAACACAGCTCGATGTCTGTACATACGACGGGATATATATGAAGGGAATATAACGCTGTTTCATTTGGAATACGAATTCTGTACTGGGATTACGCTTTCTTTGCCGATTCCTTGCACACATTGCAAAAGTTGGACCATTTCTAGTATATTCAAAAATCTCAGTGAATTTTATTAAAACTAGTCATTGTGCGAATAATTTGATGATTGGTGAGTAGTGAGATCCCTCAAGTAGGTTCGAACGCTATGCACCTGAATTTCGTAAATGAACGTATAGTAACCCGTACGGTAAATCTGAGGCCCAAAGCTAAAAAGGTTGTAATGCCACTTGTGTTGTTCCTTTTTTTTTAATTTTTCAGATACTGATTATGATTTCCTCTAGATGAGATTTATTTAAAAAAAGACGCTATAAGTCCACAATGTCCACAAATATTAAAAATGTAAGCCAAAAAAAAATCAATTTTACATGTGTAATTCTATACTAATGAAGTATATGAGTTTGCAATCGAAAAATTTTCTTCAAAAAGTCGGATAGAATTACTAGTGAAATATATGTAGGTGGCTTCGCAATTTAAGTTATATATTATAGGATTAAAATTTTAATTTAGGTTATATGTAAAGTATTTGATAGTATTATTTTAATGGACAATTGATAACATATAGATAATACAACTATACTAGTTGATGACGGCATAGGTATAGAAAAAATCACGTTTCTTTTTACGTCGTCGTCGTTTTGTGCTGTTTTATGAAAGTTACGTAATCCCTAATGTTGGGGCAAGGGGCACACATAATTCTATTAAAATTATAACAGATTGTCAATAATTTTCTAAAGAACTTAAAATAACTGTTATTGTGCTCACCGAAATTCATACAATAATATATTTTCTTCTTTTGTGGCACATATAAAGGCAAATATCCTTAATATTATTTATCACTTGCAAAACCTTCGCGGGATCTCTACCAATTAATTTTATAACAGTACTTGGAAATAGATAAGCATAAAAGATTCACTTATTGAAACACCGACAAATGCAAGTACGGCTAAATTCTTTGTCCTTAAGAGTATTAAATATAAAGCCACCCCAAAACAATATATTGCAGACAAACGTTATAAACTATATTATAGGCATAATAAATATGGGACTAAAACCTCTTTTACCGCTAACCGCCTTAAATTAAGATATTGTAATCTGTGGTGCAGTTATTTAGTCGTTCAATTATAGATTTGGTAGATTTATCGTAAATCCAATTGACTACTTTTAAAAAGTCTTTCAGGTGATCAAGTGTCATCAGGTCAATGCTTCTTCAAATCGGTCGTTAATCGAGCATTAATTATAATAGCAATAACCATTATAAATTCATAGTATTTTATAGATGACTATGTGTAAGAGTAGAGTTTTTTCCGCGTACTACAGCTATGTCAAGAAAAGAATTGGTTCTTTCAAGGCCGGCAAGACTTGCGAGCCTTCGGGTAGAGTTGGTGATGAGAATAATCCATTAAGCCATCAGAAGAAAGGAACTCAAAAGGAAGTCAATCCAATAACAAATCATTGCTATCTTCCAAACTACAATTACAATGTCTATGAATTCTTAGTTTTTTACAATACTTGCTTGAATAGAAGATTTTAAGATGGGTGTAGGTAAATCACTGCCACGACCATCAATAGTTAACGCAGCGCATAGCAAAAACAATGAATTTTGTTAGAAAATGTGGGGAACCTCAAAATAGAAACCTGGGAGAAACATCATTATCAGAGTATAATAAATATATTGAAAATAAATAAATACACATATAAGAGTGTACACTTTCCTCCATCTTCGATTTTGTTCCTTTTAGAGGAGAGACTCTTGGGCCGTGGGGTTCAAGTGCACAGGCACTTATTAAAGATTTAAGTTGGCGCATAGTAGATAGTACCGGTGACCAGGAGGAAAGCAGCAGCTATGGAGCTGTCAGCTGGTGCTTTCCAATACAGTGAGGAAATGCTGCCAGTGTTAAAGATACACTGCCACAGGGACCAAAATGATTAAATTTTCTTTTTAATAATGTTTATTATTACTTTGTAGGTTAAGAAATCTTGTAAATACAAATTATACGTATGTAGTATGGTAAAATGATTATAGTACCTACTTCAATGAATACACACTATGCAAGTGCAATTAGTAGGTAATTGAAAAAATATTTATTGTAGAGTCCGATTACAAATATGTACTATAAAAATCAAATATCTTTACAATAGGTATAAACATGTATTAACACGCTTATTTATATGGATGACGATTTGATCCACTATAAACTGGTTTTTTTTTAGTCAATAACATCTAGATAAACTATTTGCACTTCCTACCTCTGTACCGTGGTTCTGTACCGTCTTCTCAGACGTACAATTTTAAAATTAAACTAATACAACACCATAAAAAACAGCTAACGCAATGACGGAAATTGTGAAAAGGAAATGAAAAATTCATTTCCTATTCACCTTTGTTGTGACTTAAGTATTTTGATATCCACTGGTGAATGTTACACCCGGTAGTAGTCTCGAGGTGATCAGTTAAGTGCCCTTTTAAATCGTAACGAACCGGGAAGATACTATCGGGATATCGAACTGGTTTTTTTAGAATGGTATTGTCAATAAATGAACGTCATTTTCGTATTACAGTACATAAAAATGTGAAGTACTATAAACACTTATAATTAATCAGCAAGCCGGTTAATTTCTGTGTTACTTGCCCTTGGACATAGGCCTCCTCTTTGAGCTTCTCGGTGTCTTGCTTTACGTAGATTTTGATCATACGTTATTTAATATCTACAAATTATCACGACGTGACTTAGATTCCAAATATACCTACTCAAATATTATCCCATTTTAACAATATAATCTAAATAATTTACAATAATGAGTCTTATAACACCGTCAATGTAATGAAGAGCTGATTTCAATATGTAGTTCAAAGATTAAAGAGAGATATATTCATGATGTCCACGACAACTGTAAAGCGATACGACGTGTTACCAGTCGCGATTACGTCTATGTGCCGGTTTCATTCCATTAGTTTTCAAAATAAGGTTTTGCCGTTTTTAGTTTTATTCAATATAAGTGGAATGGGTATACCAATTACAATTAATAAAAACACATCACGAGTGATAAGATCCTGTAAAAATAAAATGCACCTTTAACCATTCGTAAGTCTACATCGACTGCAGTTTGCTTAATAAGTTAATTTAGATAAAAAGGAATATGGCAAGAAAGTACTACCTATTGGTTGAAGGAAGCTTCCTTCAATGACGAACGAAGTGGAGTGAAATTAAGAGAGTCGCCCAGTACAGATCAGGTTTTCGGACTCGGACTTTTGTAAGTAAAATATAAAAAATGGACAAAAATATACCAAGTTGCGGGTGATTTAAAACAAAACTATCTGTGCGTGTAAAACGACAAGTAAAAATGTGATTGCACGACAGTTATTTCGTTACGTATTTGGAGCAGTAAATATAGTTTATCGTGTTACAAACTGTGCTGCAATTTCGCGTTCATGATAAGAGGCGTCCATACTGTGTGGACATAGACATTTATTTACCAACATATTATATTAATTCATGTTTTGGCTTACCACGAACCATCGATTCTGATCTCACCTTGAATCACGGCCCAAGCAGACTTAAAAATTGACGCCTTTATAGCCAGTTATTTTGTATTTATTCATACAATTCTTTTGTATGTTTTTACGATGATACTTACGACGTTACTTTAATTGAATTCAATTAAAACTGCATTTAATTAAACCGACCGCAATTTGATATTTCATATGTCTAAAAAAGTCTAGAAGTTATTTTTGGAAGAACTTCTTAACTTTGCCTATTTGTAATTAGTAAAAAAATTACTTTAGAGATACTATTTATCGCTTTACGAAAGATGAGTTGTTGTATAATCGTAACAATATGTTTTGTATTTTGGATAGTATAGGGTTTATACGGAGAAGCTTATGCGTGAGTGAATTCGCCATGGTACAGTAGATGGCTTTCATATTTAAAGTGAGAAATTAACTCTTAGTTCGATCTCCCGACTAATACCCATAATTTCTCTTTATTTATTATTAAAAAAAAAACATTATCAATGAAACCAATGTAGAAATCGCTTTGCCCTAAATAGGACATAACACATTCACACTTTCGTCCTACACTATCCTTCGAAGTTTAAATAATGTAAAATATTTTAATTATGAGGTTTTAATATCTTTTCGATTATGAACGAATGCCGCCCGCATGTTAAACACTGTGAACATGCCTCTTACTTAACAGTTGCCTAGTAACATCTATTACGTATTTTATGACATATTGGTGACGAAAATAAACATTATATATTATTTTAACGATTAGTTAAATATTGTTATTTATCTTTATTATGTAAAATATCAACTATGTGCAAGTAATGTAACTTGGGAGTTGCAATATATTTAATATTTGTTAATTAATTTATATCAAACTTCTACAGCGTAAACTATTTTAATAGTTTCGTTCAATGTTATAAATACTCGGTTTTGTCTGTCCGCAACTGGGCTATTCACGCTTTTTGCCTATTAAAATCGCCTTAGGGACTATATTTATATATTACCTACGTATTAGGTAAAACAAAAATGTACATATAATCCCGGGGAATTGCGCCTACAATCGGAGTAAGAACATTTTCGGTTTATTTTGAAATGTAAAAAAAATTAACAAAGCCCCTTTTACATTCATAACAATGAGTCCCTAATGATATAATTTTAATCTAATCTTCATTAGATGTGGGATTAGCAATCAAATATTAATTAAATTGAATGCCCACATATTGTGTCAAGGCCATATTAAAATTATTTAGTATTATCTTCGATATAAATAGAATTTATGTTCATATAATGATATTATTTAATTTATAGAATTCGACGAGTTACGCAGGCTGTTTTTACTAAAGGAAATAATTTTAATATTTCTATACAAATTACCTAATTTACAATTACATACCTATGTATAAAAATATTTCATATTTACAATCAAGTAGGTATACCGTATTTGCAATTTACTTAACCTACAAAGTACCTAATAATAAAAATTATTAAAAAGAAAATCAAAACAAATTTAAAAGTTTGGT
Organism: Pieris macdunnoughi; assembly: GCA_905332375.1. Lineage (NCBI taxonomy): Eukaryota > Metazoa > Arthropoda > Insecta > Lepidoptera > Pieridae > Pieris > Pieris macdunnoughi. Next base: position 1,026,486 of record CAJOBZ010000018.1, on the reverse strand, counting down.
CCCTATGGCAGTGAACCTTTAACGCTGGCAGCATTTCCTCGCTGTATTGCAATACTTATTCATTGAGCCCGGAAAGTACCAGCTCTGGGGTCACTGGTACTATCTACTAGGCACCAACTTAAATCTTTAATAAGCGCCTGTGCACTTGAAGCCCACGGCCCAAGAGTCTCTACTCCAAAGGGAACGAAATCAAAGTTGGAGGAAAGACTCTTATATTTGTGCCGTTTATTATATTCTGTTTCTATACAAATAGTTTCTTTTATTATTTCCTTTAAAGATTTTCATAACTGACGCCTTTTGTTTTCTGCAGTAAATCCTAGTATACATTATACAATTGTTCCATATACTATTTCTATTATCAAATTGTATATTGTAAAAATGCATTCTGGTTGCTTAGTTCACTTTGTAAGGTTTATTGCCTCGTAATAAAATGATTGTACTTCTAAGTATTCATTAAATCTCTGGTCCCAGTTTCAACGAATTCTATGTAAACCAATCAAGGTTTCACCTAGGTTTAGTAAAGCAATCGTGTGTTCTTTGAAGATCTAATCTATCTCAATGAGACAAGGGCTAGACCAGTATTTCCCAACATGCAGCCCACATCCCACAGGGGGCAATTTGATTGTTAAAATTTGAAAATTTGTTTAAATTATTTGGAATTTGAATTTCAGTTTGTCATTAATTTTTGAAAATTTACTGTGTTTCGTTAACAATGTCCTAGTAATTTCTTCCTATAGTTTAAGTTTCTTAACTGAACAATTGAATTCCTTACTATTAAAAACGAACGTATCTGTCACTTCCTATAGCGATAGCGGAACTGATACCGAGGATTTGTGTGCAATTTCGCTATCCCTCATTTTCCGCGCTGATGTCGCAACCTTGGGATCGTGGGCTACAAAAACTTAACATTAAAGTCAATATCGCAATCGCTGTCGCTATCAGGAGTTACAGAGTATTGGCGCTGCTCCTTCTAAGTCTAGACGTTTCTTTTAAAACCTAGAATAAGCTTAGGCTAGTCGTTGAGGGTAAGGGCCTAATAGACTAGCGGTCTTTGTATGTGGCAGCTAGGTGAGGGGTACCGGGTTCGATTCCCGGTTCGAGTGCAAGTTTTAAGTAACTTTAAATTTGTTTTCGGCCTTTGGGAGGGTAGTGCGGTACCGCACTAGGGTAGGGTCGCTAGGGTAGCGCGAGTGCTTAAACCGTACATGGAGGGCAGAGGGCATCGAACTATAGAAAGGAGACTGTGTAGAATGTATCAATTCGTTCTAGGCTGAGGATGGAAATTACAAGTGGTCAGTAATTCAAAATTCCTTGCCTTGGGTAGAATGCCTCGCGAGCCCCGAGGCCCCATCTTAAGGGCGTGAGAAGGGCTGAGGTGTTTTAAGTGGGTGTGGTCTCGCTACCCCTCTGAATAGCAGAGGGATTTGAGTGTAGACCCAGCCCCACAGCCCACGCGGGCCTGCGTAAGCGCATTTTCACCTCATTTAAAAAAAAATTCGTAAAGAGGGCGATGGCGACCCGCAGATAACTTGATATCCGACTTTGATCTGTATGTGAGTGGATAACATTTTGATTTAGGCTTTTAATTGTCCAAACACTGATTATGTTAGTTTATAAATTTATGAATGCATAATCTAATCTAAGTTAATAAAGATTTACATCGTTAACTGCTCGTTTACGGTTGACATGTTTTTGAAGTCGGTTTAATTGTTTCATATTACTGTATAGTTTCTTTTTATTGAGAAAAAGCTTGCCAACGCTCGGCACACTGACACATTGGTAAAAACAAACACAAAATACAAATTTTAGTGTGACAAGCACTTAGAGGCAAACTTGACATACATATATATAGAGATTGTAACCCACTACAACACAAACATAACAAACATTACAAAATTATAACTATATATATAGTTATAATATATATATTCTCCTTTCAACTCTTAAAGCAGCAAAAACCTTGGTGTGAAAAAAGCTGTTGCTTAAACTTTGTACTACAATAAGAAAAAAATAACGGAAGCGTGGCTGGTGATAATGTTGGCTGGTTTAACATTTCCTATATTATATGTGAAATTAAATAGTGTTAATCAAAGCGGTGACACGATATTTGACATCCGAACAGGTCCTCATTTATTTATTTATTCTGTGGTAAAGGGTACCGGGTAAAAAAGTGTAAATTTAGACGCTTTATAAATCGAAAGGCGAATTAATTGACTTGAGATCAAGCGAAGTCAATGTTTCGGCTTTCAAGTCAAATAGCAATTAATGTTCAAGGACTTTTACTATTCCATACATTAAATTAATTATTCATAGGTTATACGAAACTGGCAGATATATCGTACATTATGAGGGGGCTGGTTGGTAAAACTGTGCTTAGTTTAAAGCAGTGTTTCCCAACCTTTAGTGTTAGATATGTATGTAACATACATAATTTTTAATATTAAAAAATTAAATTGTTCACTTACGTAACTTAAATTATAGGTTTAAGTAAGATTACTAGGAAATTGTTAACGAAACACAGTAAGTAAATTTTCAAAACATAATGAAAAACTGATATTAACAAACAAATAATTTTAATTAATTTTCGAATAGCTCCCTTAAAAATTAAATTTTCCTCCCCACGCCACGCACTTTGGGAAACAATGGTTTAAAGCAAAAACGTATGTACCTACACAGTTTTCTCCTTTTACGCTTAAAGACGTTTATATATTATGTATTTACGAAGGTAGAAATGCTCGCGAATCTGTCTAGAATTTGGATTAAGTACATAATGTTACTCTTAAACGTACTTTATATAGCTTTGATTTTCTCAAAAATTTACAATGGTTTATATTTGTTTAACTATTTATGTGATACTAATATAAGCTGACTTAAATAAGTTTAATTATTTTTAGAGGAAATGCCATCTTGGGAAGGTGCTTCCTCCGTTTACTTCCATTGATGTCGCCTGCAGAAACTGAATAATCGAACTATAACACTAAATTATGTATTTACATAATACAATATTCTGTCTGTCTAAGCAGTCTTTTCTAAAATATATGAAAATTTTGGTAAAAATTAATGTTACAAAAAAATACAACTTAACAATGCTTTCTTCAAAATATATGTGCTCCATTGTATTGAATGATTACTTCTTTAAACCAAAAACCTCTTGTATATAGAATAATTTAAGACCGATAAAATATTCATCTGTATATGTTCATAAGTATATGGAAACAAAACGAAAACGCTAAAGTTTTCAAAGACAAAAACAGGAAGAGCAACGCGCGCCCTTATAGCTAATAAGCATTCAAATACGTAAGCAACTTTCTTATATTTCAACTCTTATTTCAATATAGTTCTCACAGCTTACATTATGTAATTAAGTGTGTGAAGATTACAATGCAAAAACAGATACCATGTAACGGATACTTGGCGAAGCCTTTAACTTCGAATAAGGGATATTTGAGAACTACAGTGGATAGATAACATCTTTATAATGATGTCAATGTTGTTTATAGGTCTCCAATGAAGGGTGACTGGCAAACCCCCTCGCTAGTCAAGTGATACATTTCGATAGTCCATTGGTGCACAGGCGGATATCAAACATATGACCTAAGGGATGAGAGTCGCACGCTGAAGCCACCATTGCTCACATTAATAAACCCTATATGGGCCTTGACCTCAGATTGCATCCGTTTCTTTAATCATTTTAAATTCATAGACAAGTTTATACATAGACGATTTTTGGATTTGAGACATGATGATTTCCTCACGATGTTTTCCTTCGTACGTGTAAGATGTGCACATAGACAGAAAGTCCATGATACACAGCTGAACATCGAACCTACGGATGGATGAGAGACGCACGCTGAAGTCACTCGGCCAACATTCACTGGTATAAAACCAACAATGGACGAAACGCTTGACAGAGTCCAAGGGAGAATAGAAGAAAAGGGGAATACTGATTAATGGGTAGGTTGGAGCCACCTTACGAGCGAGTACAGTGACGTGAAACATCGTCATGGCTTGGACACAAAAGGTCGACGGCGAGTCTCAGGCTGATCACCTACTTGACTATAAAAACAAATAATCAAGCTCTTTTATATTATTACACATTTCACTATGAGTCTACAAGTGTATAGAAGCCGTATTCGTGTTAGAATTTTTCGTAGAAAACCGTCTCAGGTCCGTTACTAATCCATAAATATCAAAATTCTAATCCTTTGTGAGCTTTTCTTACGTCGAAAACTAAAAATATAATGTATTTCGTTTGAAATTAGAATTAGTCATGTTTTCTTAGAGCAAAGTAGCGCGCTGTGTTCTCTAATTTACCTAAATTCGTAAATTTAAATCTATTATTTTATGTTTATCAACGGGAAAAAGATAATAAATATGTATTTTTTTTTCATACACATCACCACATATCTTGCGAAGTAATTCCGAATAAAAACTATTAAATTCCTTAATAAGTTACTTTAATTGACAATTACATATATTGCATAGGTGTCAACTTTACCTGTCCTTACCAAAAAATAATTCACAATAATATATCAAAATCGACGTCGTACCTCTTCCTAATTTGGAATTGGTAAAAATCAAGGACGATTTTCTTCTTAGCTAACGAAAAAGATGAACCACGGTGTTTGGAAGCCCTTCTAATTCCCGTAAGCTTGGTGCAAGATAAACAGACAAACGGGTTTGCCAACGAATATACCATAAAAAGTTGTTCAAGGGACGCTCTGCGGTGGTGGTAACAGATATTTAGCGGGAGCGATGAGCGATTATTAGTATGTATTGGCGTTTTAAAGTTCGATTGTTTCAAATAACATTACTATATGAGTACCACCGCTGGATAAACACTATATCGTTAAACTAAAAATTTGTTATTTCCCAGACTAACTCTAACATAAGCATGGCATATATATATAGACATTAAACATTATCTGTACCAATTTTCACCAAGGAAAATATTGTTTATGTAATATTGTGTGTTCAACATAGTATAAAATTAAAATGCAGGTTCTGTTCGAGTAGTGTAGTAAATTTGTTTTTAAAATTTGGTTTAGGAAAGATTTGTTTTCAACTAACCTGCACAAAAGTGTATGACTTTTATAAACGTCATAATGGTAATAAAAAGAAGAGTTCTTGTAAAAAACGCTTCTCCTGTTCAATGTCCACAGTTTTATTACCAAGAGAGCGCTATAGCCTAGCTACTTTTGTGGAACCAGCTCTAAAATTACAACTTTTTGCGTTTGCTCACCGTTCCGACCGGCCACTTATTTTTTAGCACTTCCTCGCCAAAATTAATAAATACATAGACCAGTTTAACTTGTTGGTATGATATTTTTGTGTTTTAAAACATCGTCCGAGGCTTTACTTAGTTTAACAAAACTATTAGTTAAATTCAAACGACTTATTAAGATTTCACCGTATTGATTACAACCGTTTTCCTTCGTTATATGAAATAAATATCAAGACATTATGGCGGGGTTTTATGCTAAAAATAACTAAAAACGACTAGTAAATGTCTATGACGTAAACAAAATACTTAAAATTAAAAAAAAATATTTAGTGTAGTATTTTACTCATCATATTTTTCTCCAGAGTAATAAATGAAGTCACAGCTGGATTTTTCTTCCGTTTATCTACCAAGTGTATCTTACAAAATCTAATGGACGTATCGTCCTACTTCAGATTCCATAGACTCAGATCCCATTTTAAGATAAACTTAATACAAAACACTAGTGAAAAATATAAAGCAGTCTTACGAAACTCACTTAAAAATGAAACAACTTAGGATTATCATTGCATATAAAAATGTTAATGAATACACTTAACATACATATAAAAATCTTGACAATAGGTAACTAGATTCAAAAACATGAATCAGCGAACCACAGAGGGAGCATTACAAACAAACATACTATGAACAAAACTGATAATAATTTAAATATAAGTATATCACTAAATAGTTAATAAGTATTTTAATTTATTTCAAAACAACCGGTCGTTATGCGTTCTTTAAAAAAGGACAGTGATGGAAAGGAGTTTTTATTTTTGTTGGCCCAGAACCGGCAATATAACAAAGTAATGCCAAGAATCTACCCTCAAAGCCCGTATTGCGCTGTCAAGCGCCAAATGCGGTTTAAGTTGATTAAAATAAAGCGACATGAGCATCACGAGAAGTATATTATGAGTTAGTGTATTGTAATTTGTAATCAATTTTTATTGTGTTTTTAATAAAATCATTATTTTTTTATTATAACTAAAATAGGTATGTACCTAGTATCTTCCTAGAATCAGCTTGAATTTAGACTGTGAATCATGTAAGATTATTGTAAGTAACAAATACAAAATAATCATATTATATAAATATTATCTTAATAACAATTATTTAAAGAAACGATTAGATATTTGGATATTACAATGTTCATTCTAAAACGTTTCTTAATCAAGTATAAAGCGCGTCTTTATTAATTAAACATAATATTAAACTAGCGACAACAGCGCTCAATTGGCAACAATGCAATAACAAAACAGATTCCCGAGTATCGACGATTGTAACCGAGAGTATCCGAAGCTTATTCCAAAACGTGATCGTGCTGTTTGATTTGAAAACAAAATCCACCCGCTCGTTGCCGGCTCGCTCGAGTCACGGGTGTTTAACCGACTTGCAGGCTCTGTGGCTCAGTGCGCGAGCAAGCGTGATACGGAATGAACGTGTGGTGCATTTTGCGCGGACGTTAACACGGCGATTTATTTTTTATTTGCGATTTATACAGACCAGAATTTAAGCCGTTTTGGAGTATAATTTCGGACATATAAAAGTTTTTAATGTCCAATACTTACTTTCAAATAGTTCGCGCAGAGTTTTGACCAAAATTGTGGACTTCCGTATAGACGCGAAAAAACAAGTGAAGAAGACGTTATTTCGAAATAGAAGAACTGTTTTGTACATTTTCGCAACTTTTGCGAAATTGTGTTCAAAAATACTGGCTTGTTCGTGGAGGGTGACATTAAAAAACTGCCCTAAGCCATCTAGATCAGGTTCAATCTGTGGTCAACGAACAAAAAACAAAAAGGCAACGATTTACTAACATTGCAACTTCATTCGACTAAATTCTTGTTTAGTTCATCCGTATCGTGACTTTTAGACGTTTTTCATAAATTACAGTGATTCGTATAAAATTTCGTGCCGTGGTGTATCAGTTGGCGAATATAGTATCGCGTAACAAGAACTAAATCCTGGATATCAACTAGTGCCTTCTTGGTTTTCTACATCATGTCTACTGCCATAATGCATCAGTCTGCGCTGTACGATTTTGGTGATCTGTTCTTGAAGGTAAGATCCATATCTCTTATTTTATAGAATGTTATTAAAAGCTTAACCACTTTTACTATAACTACGTATTTTCCACTTATCTAGTATAAATCCTAAGGTTTGCCTTAAAACTCATTCATGTTACATTTGGCCCACGTGTTCGGTCTATTTCTATAATCTTTCAATATTGATTAAGGAATAGTTCCTTTTTTGTGTTGAATAAATAAAAAAACTGAGGACTTCAATAATTTCCTAAGCTCAATCTAACGATAACTTACAGTGGTATTAGGTACACGAAACCCCAAATTAACTTGCGTTATGAATATTAGTACATAATATACCTACCCTGTTTATTACACAGTTTTTGATGTTAGGTTAGGTCTGAAACATGCTTTCGTTAACCTACCGACATTGAAAAAAATACCTTGCCTTTAATTAGTTATGATTATGAAGACATGTGTAGATAAAAGTATCCTATAAGTAAATGTTCAATACCTTCACTGAACAATTATTGTAAATCATAGATTCCTCGAATACCAAATAAAAACATCATTTTTTTATTAGTTCATATTTGACTAGGCAAACTGTACTAGGTAGTAGTAGTACGTAATCAAAGTTTGCTTTACATGGTAAGTTGTCTTTTCCATGTTGCCATAAACCGCCTAAGTTAGTTCCTGTTACCGTAATTATAGTTTACGGAAAACCTTTCAAACCAGTAATAAGTGCTTAGTTGATACATAGCTATATATGCATAGAAATTAAATAATAACAGAAAATATGATATAAAATAAAAGAAACTTTTATACGTTTGTTAGCTTCGATTCTTCGCATAGGTACCTAAATACTAATAGGTATATATTTTGAGGAAAGTTTAACGGATCCGTCTTATGTTATTAAATAATAATTCTTAGAATGAAAAAAACCTAAAACATTATTTAGCACCTTAAACTTGCACGTGTATAATAGAATCAAGTTTCCTCTAAAAAGTAAAAGTATATCAAACTGATTAAGAAATACTGCGGTTTAAGTTCTACAATATCCCAAGCAGATTAAATCAAATCGAGATGTTCATATAATTTGGATTATTTTGTAGGTTGGGACGGAATTATGTTCAGCCAAATCTTAACAATTTCCGAACTTAGCGCATTTATGTGACGATAAAGCATTTAAATCCTAAAATCCCTTACATGTTTAATCTGCCTCAAACTTGGTTGTAAATTTAGCTTCTAAAACTATACAAATACCTAGTATAACTATATATGGTGTAAATCTGTATATTAGCAGACGATTCAATATTGACAACAAATAAACTATTAAAATTTTGGACACTTATAAAGAATTCACGTTAATTAATTCAACTTGTTTTAGTATATAACCATTATATACTTGATAGCACAATTATTATTCGTAGGATCTTATAACTTGACAAATCCTTTCAAATCTCAGCAGGGGTGAAGAGCAGACACAGCTAAGTGGTGTGACTGGTGTTTTATCTCCGCCCTTATAAGAAAATAAATCCTCATCAATTGTAATAGAGCCTATAATGGAATAGTAGCTGCCCTTCAACTGTATCTTTAGGGGCAACGCAAAACCGGTTCTATTAACTAATTCATACGGTTATTTTTTCTTTGAAATGCATTTACGCTACCTGCTCAGTTTTTGTGGTTTCTTTATATTGCGTACACTTGTTGCTTAGGGTTGCCCTGTTTTATATTCAACGAAGCATATAGAGGGTAACAAAGACCGAGAAATATATAAAAAATTCAACCTACATTTTAGGTTTTAATACGTTGAGGATAGACAAGTGCCTCAAATGGAGAAGCGGTTATTTAATTTCGTTTTAATTAAAATGTTGGTCATTATCAATTTTCAAGCAGACAAGTTTTAGCGATGTCGTCATGTAGAATTAGATACCTACGGTTTGCGTTCTAAAGTATGTGGTCTATATCTATATACAATTAAGTTTAGTGGCTTAACCATAGTAGTAGTACAAGTTAGTTAGTTTGATATAAAAATATTTTAATATGAAATGTAAAAATCGTATAGTGTTTTATGATGTATGGTACGTCCCGATTGATAGCGAAAATACCAGTTATTTCTATAAGATATTTAAAATATCTTCAGTAAAGTTGTCAGAAATGAGAATTGAATGTGGAATCATTCAAAGGTCTGTTGTTTTACAGGTTTTTAAACTGAAAGCAAATCTAATAACGAACTCTTGACGTCCACTTAATTAATGCCTAATATATTTCTTTAATGACAGAAACAGGTTTGATAACGATTGGTGACTGTTACTTCATTGTAGAAATATACGTGAGTCGTCATGAACAATTTTATCATAAATAACAAAAGGCGACCATTTATTTTCATCACCTACTAATTTTAATATAATATAAATGTTCGAAGGACTTCTCGTGTCTATGCTGAAAACAATGTGATAAGGTTTTATTCCATTTTTGAAATAACACTGCTGCGTGAAAAGCTATCTATACAAAAACTTCGCGTAGTAGTAGCAGTGCTTTGATTACGATGGGAATTTTGAAAGGTGCGTCTTTTTTTGTGAATTTTGGCCGTTTAACCGTTCTACACCTACAACCGTCTACCTGCAATTTACAATACACGCCATTTACAACTTGCCTGACGAGATAAAAAGGCTTTTGTGCGCAGATAGACCTTTGTTCAATTTTTCTACAAGAGGGGGCGATAAACAATCAGACCAGCTCAAGTAGATTTCTTTAAGCTCAATTTCTAAAGGAAAAATTTGCTCGAAAGAAAATGGTACTTGCCACAGTAAATATTACTTATACAAATTCGGTTTTGTTCGATTGTATTAGTCCCGCCGCTTTTGGCTTGTTTTGCTGGAAGAAGGTTTGCGCATGGAATAATTAATTTTAATAAATCGCATCTACCGCAATGACCTATATACCCAATATTTTTTTCCGAATTAAAAACTTCGATATATAATGAACCAAGTAAAAGACCAGACAAAGACGGGAGCCGCAGGTATGTTTTTGTGGATTACGGGATTACATAGGAATTGTATTGTTAAAGAATCTGGGAAGTACGTAATTATCTACTTTTCAATAAAAAGTTCACAAAGCAAATTTATATCTGGTATCAATTTAGAATATAATTTAACAGCTGAGTTTGCCAATTGCTGGTCAGTATCAGGGGTATCGGAGCGTGTTATCGCTACAACTATGCGCGTTTGCTAACAATAGTATTTCTAACTACGTTCAGTATTTTCAAATACTGCTATGAAAACTAACCCTATTTAGCTTTAATTAAATTTTGACACAGGACAAATATTATAGCACTTTGACGCTTATGAATAAGAGGAGAGTGTATTTTGTCTACTTAAACGATAGTGTCTTTTGGATAAGTCTTCATGTTATCGATTTAACACTTTAAAGTAAGAATTATATGAATTACGAAGATAATTAGATTTTTCCCGTGACATATGCTCGCAGTTCAGAAACCTCGCAAATATTTACATGTTGGTAATCTTCAAGTAAACTTTCCAGTTTTCGCAATATTAAGTTTCTCAAACGGCCGGTTCTGGTGTCAAGTCATTTCCCAAGATTGCAGAAACCTTCGAGTACAGTGCAAACAATTGTGGGAGCTGGTATCATAGCACGTATCGAATTATTTCCTTGTATGCTGTGTTGGCGAAATGTTATTCTGTACTGGCGCCATTCGAAGACACAACAAAACATCTTTAAGGTCCAACATTGTGTCGATAGCATGAAAACATTTATTAGCTCCTCCAACACTGTTTAAAAACAACAATAATTTAGTTGTTTTCGCTCTTTAAAAAGTCAGTTTTTCCTGTATCAATTTTATTTCATATATTAAACGACTTAAACATGAAGTCGCTTATAAAGTGGCTTGAAAATGCTTGATTTAATGGAAGTATCTCTATCAAGTATTTGCAGCAGCAGATTGGCTCTCGTATATCAATGCCTGCTTTATTAAGAATTATTATAATGCTTTTACATTTCATGCATAGTGATCCATTCAGCTTTAGTAATTGCATTAAGTGTTGCGTTCACTCAAGCAAGTATATTACGAAATGAGCCTACCGTACTGGAAACTACTAGTCTAATGCAACCGGTCCGAGTTACCAGATTAATGCCTTAACGATTTCCAATTTGTAAAAAAATTATAAAATTTCGTTATACGCGTTCAGGATTTAGCCACAAGTTATCTGTCAGAACTTCCACCGCAATTCAATTGTTATCTTACCAAAATTGTTCGACGGAAATATTCTAATCGCATGGCGTATTTAGTAGGTCAACATAGCAAGATTCTTTATAAAATGTTATCGATATTCGTAGATAAGTCAGTCCTTTGTTACCAAGAGGTATTAAAATATTATAAGCGTCATTTACCAAGGTATCTTTCCTAAGAATATTGAGATTTAAAATGCGGTTCGCCTTGAACGGACATCGTTCACACTGAAGATTCATTCTCACAGTTTCGACAGCCGGGGACACAAATTAAGGCAAATACGACCCTGATAGCTATGCTGCAATCTTGACACCCACGTGTAAGGTGAACATTTAGTTCATTGTTTTTCGTCGTTACAAAAGCATTGATTTCATAACCTTAATATTATTAAGAAAACAAGTATAACCAGAGAGCATTCCAACCAGTTCTAAGTGAATGTCATCAATAGTCGCTAATTGTTTTAGCAAATGCGAGAGTTCATTGCCGCGATGACGAAGATCGCCTACGCTTGAAAAGTCAAAATAGATGCTATGTTCATAGAGATACGAGTCATTAATACTATCATATCTAACCTCTTACTTTAAGTTATTTTACTATTGATTTTAATATTCTGTTACAAAAAATAAGTCATTTATGATAAGCTGTCACGTGTAGCGGAGTTATCGCAAATCGTTAACATGTTTTGTTATTAATCGTGAATTTAAAATGCTATGCGTTGTTTAGGTCACGTTGCACAAATTCTTAATTTAAGACATAGTCGCTTTTTTGTATAACAAATATATAGAATTCGTAGGATATTTAAATATAAAACGTGCTATGGTTCTCACAAACACGTTTATTAATAAACGTGACGAGAATTGAGAGTTCAAACAAGTTAATAGTTGGTACTTAAATACATTGATAATGCATATCTGAGGTCTTATGTTGGAGTGCAGTACATAAACAAAGGGTGCTGTATCTTATCTCGACGACTGATAAGGACTGGAACATTAATGTTCCAACAGACAACAATATGCCTGTACATATCTTTCAAACCTTTGTTGACCCGGAGTTCTTAACAATTACACACTTGAGCGCATATTATATTACGCGTATAAGGCAAAGTAAACACTTGATGGACGAATTTAGTTAACGATATTGTATCGTTTGCATCCCAAATGAAAATACCGCGTGGCATGTACTACAAGTATGGAGCCATCCAGTTCCAGGTAAATTATCATTTATTCGACTATCTATATTTATGTAACATATAGACTGAGTTCATTATATTGATCTAGTTTTTGATTGATACAATACGCCTCGCATGATGAAGTGCACCGAAAGCGAACACTGGCACAATTTCAAAATCCAGTTCCGATATCCGTTTCACTTTCAAATGTAGAAACAGCGTCTACGTTACATGATTTAACAATTCATTGCAATAAGCCCTTTAAAAGTCTATATGAGGTTAGATATAACTTAATCTGTTAACTTTTGGCTGCAGTTTTAACACACATTCTCTGTTGCGTCACAACGAATCAAGCGCAGGCCACCGCGCGTAACACTTTTACCATAAGCGACCTCGTCTACCCACTTTGTGTCGTTTTACATAATTGTCCGTAAAGAACGTATCTTACGCAACATCAAAACATCGTTATTCTAGTCGTGTTTGAGAGGGTCACTGTTTAATGCTCTACTTAAAAAAGTAAATTTTTAAATGTGAGGTAAACTAGATTAAAATCTGTGCTCGTGATATAAACTCGATTGTTAAAGTATAAAGAATGGCTGTATCCTTGACCTTGAGGTTTATTTTTTGCTTATCGCTAATTATATTTAACAACTTCTTTATGTCTATTAGAGGTGCGTGCTATTTACTTGATGTATCTATAATATGCTTACTTTAGATTCTTTATACAGTATTCCTGACTTAATGTTATCTTAGGTTTTAACTATAGGTCGAAACGTTTGTCTGTGTAGCGATCTTTTAGTCGTCTTTGGTATGTTAAAAGCAGGACGTATGCGGTAATGCTCGAAGTGCAACAATAACATAACCGCAATCCAAGTAGAGCGACAAGCTCTCAGCCGAAACGGTTTAACTTTCTTTTCTCGTTTCGTAACAGAGCCTTACAGTTTATCGTTTCACAAGCTTAGATTTTCAATAAGAGTACGATACTTAACGCACCATTTCTCATTTCACGCTGCCCAGAAGCGATTAAATTGAAAATTATTTTTATTTTCTCGGTATTTCATTACAAACTTCATATTACATTGATAATAAAAAGCAAAATGACTTCTTCAAATGTAGCTGTTCTATAATCTTTAAACAAAAAGAATTGAAGTCCTAGTATAGATATACTACTAGGGACTTAGCAACTTTACTAAAGAGAACTAACTACTTTAGGCGACCTAAAGGTTAGATTCTCGTGTAATAAACAAATAGACGAACTATAGACTTTATCGATGTAGTGGTCCCTAGTAGGCCAAACATTAAAATGAGATGAGCGCAATAGTTGCAGCGAAGCGTCATTTCGTACGTTGCGCACGATTGCAGTTTGCATAAGCATTGCACAAACTACTATTACAGCGATTATAATCCGCGCGTGCACTGATATCTTATGTGCCAAGAGGAAGAGAACTTTCGAAGTCACTTTCGAGTATTGTTTCATTGTCAGCTCTTTCCTATGTAATTTTCCTTCCTGACTTGCCATTTAGTATAATCATACCTATTGCACTAAACATTGAGTAATGCGGTATTAAAGTGTTACAAGACGAAACCTTACAATATTAAATAGGTATTGTAATAAAAACACGAGCTGATACACATTTAAGAAAAGCCAAATAGTATAAGACGGGACGATATGGATGCGGGAGGGATACTATTGACGTGAAAAATCCAGTAAATATACATATTATAAAGGATTCTTTAGTAACCATCTCTGCCTAATATAATGTATTAAAATATGTATTGCTATATTTGAAACAGGTTTCACATTTTGGAATTCCGTATGTAAATGGGGTGTCACCCCAAAACCACTGCGCAATGACACCTGTAAAACGACCTCCAATGTGTCGTCCACATTGTGTGTGTAAAATTATTTATGGATCCGGGTTTCATTAAAAGTCATTACGATGCTAATTTAATCTGTTACAAAATAAACTCACCCTAGCGTGCCCTCGTTGACTCATAAGTGGTTCGAAATATAAAGACAATTTTAATTACTCAATGAATAATTTGAATTGCTCATTGGAACACATTTTAAGTACATACATGGAAAGCAAGATGTGTTTGGCGAATTTGTTTATATGCTAGCAGCTCCACAAAATAAAGTATCTTAAATTACCTGTTTTGTTTATATATATATTATGTACATTAAATTATATTTTAAGGTATATAATCTGTTATAAGTCGTGTTGTAAACATACATAAATATGTATATTCACTATTTGATGTAGTAATAACTAAAGAATTGTTTGTTTCTAGTCGTGTAAATAAATGCCAATTAATAGAACGCAATTGCATTTATCGCTTGTTTATTACAATGGATAAATACGGTACCTAACTACGAGTAGTAAGTACTTTATTGCCTTAACGTCACGTACAATAATTATATATCTATTCATTTTTAAAAATGGTAATGTAAAATAAAAATAACAAATATTTTTAATTTGCGGAGCTTATCTAGGTCATTTATCGGTACCGACACTAATTCTTTATTGTCCAAATCGAGATTTTAGTCCCAATACATTATTTATGTATTCTAATTATTTATGTACTAAGCGTTACTAATACATCTTGTGATTACGTATACCTTGTACGGAATTCGTGGAAGAGTTACAGGTATGAAGTAAGTGTTATAGGTGAGCAGTGAGCACGTTTTAGTGATAGTAAGTGATCTTCGTTTATAGTTTGTGTGTCAATAATGAAAGTGGCACGATGGTAGGTCAGTGCCGCGTTGCATAATCTATGTCACGATGATCATACCTCCATTTTTGGAACTGATCGATCACGTACTTCCTATAGATCGCGATATCAAAACATTACCATTTTGAGACAGTATCGTTTTTGAGTGGAAACTTCCTTGACTATTATAGTGCTTGAACCTTCAATTCCTAATATTCGGCGATAACATGTTTTATAATCTCTAAGCAATAATATTGTACAGAACAGACCATAGATTCAAATGCCTTTTCTACGGAAACGCATGTATGGGTCGGAATTATTTAAATATACATAACGTGCATGTCAAGTGTGCAAAGGAGCATAGCTCAAAGGTCAGGTTTCTCTCGGGTGACGGAAGTCATGCTGTCATCCAGTCGACGAACTTTTAAGGTTGTCAAAATTTCCTGGTTTACTGAACACGACTTTCCGTTCGCTAAAATTCGATAAGCGTGGAAAAGGGCTAAAGTATTTCGTTACATTTGGAGTGATTTTACGAATTTTAAACTGCTCGTATAAATTTAATTAGGTTCAGTTTGTTGAATCATTTAATGCCGTTGAACTTTACAAGGTCTCCTTTGTACTTCCTCCTTGGCAGACCATGACTGTTCCTAGATAAATATTATTTCTCTTTGTTCTTGTAATGCGTACTTGTGACTTTCTTGTTATTTTATTTTCTTGCTTGTCATCGTAAGATTTTAGTTTACAGTTCAGCCGTTTATCAGCACTTCTAGGTCGTTTTTTAATTTGCTGCGAAATGTGCACCAAACGGACACTGTCCCAATTAGTCGTCTTTTGTTATTTTTATAGTGACACAATTACACATACCGAATTTCCCACTACCTTAAGGTTGTATAACGTTATATTAGAATGTTTATGTACGTAATCTTATATTACACGTTATTATTACCGAGGTTATCTAAGCAACAACGCAACTGGATACACGTAATGTAGATGTAATGTATTAATATGACTAATTATAAATCTGCCAATCAATAAAGCGTCTAGTTCGATCATAGTTTAATACAAAAATTCCAGTATCAATTTTTCCAATACAAGTATGTTTGGAACTTCCTTCACTATGCGACTGATCTCAAGACTTCTACGGTTCCATGAGCAAGCTGGAAACCTCAAATTGATTTTCAAATAGCTGCAGAGTAAATTTGCTTTTTGGTAGTATGTACCAACTTAAAGATAAATTGTTCATTCTAACTGCAAAAGATTTCATGTATTCAATTAAGCAATTAATGAAAGGGCTTTATATGTTGAGCCATCGCTGTTACTACGGCTACTATTTTTATTAAGTTTCATAAGGTTTTCTTCAAAACAATCACGCACTATTGCGTATACTATTATAGATCGATAGCGCAATATTATCAAATCGCATGCATCGTGCTTGGCTGCGCTCGAGTGGAATCGTACCTACGAACTCAAGGGCCCATGAAATGCAGTAAAGCATGCACGTGAATAATTATACTAGTTAATACCTACGGCTTTGATGGTTTTAAACTGTTTACTGTTTAAGCATTTGATAGATGATGATCAGCTGAAATAGATGCGGATATTACAGCTAAGAATCGAATACAAAAGAGGCTACAGGAACAGATAAATTATATGTATTAGTAAAAAGCCTTTACCGCGACATTTTAAGCTGTAGTGTTCGTTTGAATGCGCAGTTAAGGTAATACATAATTAATTATATATTTCGTATCTACAATTTAGATAAGGATTGTTATTTGTTGTTTTATCAAAACCATCATTAGTCTTATTTTTTCCTTATACATTTATATTGCGATGCGCAAAGTTTTTGAGTTGAACGTATATTATAAATATAGGGAATGAGAGGTCAGTTTTGGTTGGCTGATGAAATCTGAAGATAATTATTTAAATTTCGCTTTGCCTTCAGAGGATAAAATAACTTTTAACGCACTATGCGTTTTATCGTATATACTATGTTGGCCCTATGACACCAAATAAAAATGACTGACCCAATTATAATACTCGTACGTTAATTCTATGATAGGATCTTAGTTATGTACCCTATTGGTCATTGGGTGAGGAGTCAGCACCATGACAAGTGGGGTAAGCTGGGACACGCATCAGTACCTCGGACTTAACGTATTCTTTTTTAGCTCTGCTCTTAAAATAAACTACGATACATATTTTTACCTCATAATTGCGGTTGCTATCATTAGTCATGTATTATTTATATGTGTTGGAGGAAAATTATTGTCCATGGGAAACGTCTCAGCCTCGTTTGGTGCATAATGTACCAATAAGATTTCAAATTTGGTTTGAAACTTTCTATGTAATGATACTCATTACAGGTTTAAATAAAATGTGTGAAATATATATTTGTAACCCTTTCTTAATTGCTCCACGCACCTCAGAAATACTACGCCATTACAATAGGAAATCCTGAAAGAAATTTAAAATATGTATTATCAATAAAAATATGGTCGTGACGCAAGTCGATAACTTATCCGAAACTAGTCCGTAAGTTCATAAGTTATCTCGCTGACCCAGGCTGATACTGTTTCCTCGATATTTAACTCAGTTTGTTCAACCTGTTGTTTTATTTACAAGCTCCCCCGGCTTTGCACATTCAGGGTATTCTTATTGTGTTTTCTACGTAAAAGCACCTTATCGCTTTCGTCGTTTTCTAACGCTTTCAGGCTGCATTTGACGCCATAATCATTGGTTTGGGTTGGTTTTTATATCGTCACTGTAGAATGATAACCTTGTATGTCAAAAAAACATATTTTTTTTATTCTGAGACTCTTATCATTTAACTGGTATAATCATGAAGTAAGGACTTATTTGTGTTATTAATAAATAAGTCCTTTTTACCATTTAAAATTATGGACGAAAACACATAATAATATTTTAACGAACATTGACGAAATGAAACATTTTTTTTCGTTTCCTGCAATGTTTGGTTTTCTGGACATACGAGGTTATCATTCTACATTGACGATATACAACTTATGACTAGCTTTTTAAATAGAGAGCCCTGTCTCAAAATCCGGCATACAGACTTGTGCTTTATAATAGTAGTTACGACAAATAAATTAAAGGGACTGTATAAAAAACTTTTGTCTCAATAACATCAGTAAAGTCTAAAAATAATCGCGCAAGAGTCACGTCCGGTTCTCAATGTCTTTCTATGAATTACAGACGCTGAGCACATGTTTGCTTAATTTGCACTTTATTATACACACAACGAGTACGTATTATATAACACAAATAATAACCATACTAAATCTATACATAGGTATAAATGTAATATAACAATCATTTTAAAACTTTATTTAATATCTTTTGGCTAAGTTTTAGTACATATAAGAAATAAGTGTGCCTTTGTAATGTACGTACGCCCATTAATAATATATTAACGTGACTTAATGATTTATTAACATATCCTAAAAGAGAAAAATCATCCAGAAAGTATTAATAATATAACTACTTACAATTTCTACACAACGAACTGAACCGTCGAAAGTGAATCTCATCGTAATCGTGTGTTCTTTTGTAAATAATATATTCTGTAGCGTGGTTCTGTCAGCGTAGGTGGAACTGGAAACCTCCCAACAAAGGGTAATTTAAATTCGTTGCTATATTTTGTGTTCAGTCGTATAACATCAAAACATTACAAAACAGCAGCCTCGAGAATATTGCCATAAATAATTTGATTTAACACGAGGCGAAAAATTTCGCGCTGAATTATACTTTGCTAATGAATACGCATTTCTTTGTTTAAATTCCTTTAATGAAACATACAGGTATATTGTATATCCATTCTAACCTATGTATTTTAAGTAGCCTTCAAAGGCATTTTAAATTAAGTTTTTTTTTACAAAGACATACTATTGCTTAATTCTTTTTAATTTTAATATATTTAAAAGAACTGCTAAATATTTGGTGTCGTTAATGGATCCTTGATATTGAATATGGTGTTTTATCGTAATTTGTGCTAATTTGCACTGGAAAAATATTTGAGCGGACGTGGCACATCTGTTGCCTTGGAGACAAAGTAATTAGCGATCTCTGAGAACGTATGTTCGCATAATGTCTCCCACACTTTGGATAGGGTTGGCCCTTAGTTAAAAGCTCGAAGTATATTCTAATTGTGATATGAAATGTCATTATTGTATACATACAATGATGACATCCCAATTGAAGGCACCCCAAGAAAGAACAAAATATACTTTTAATTGAACAATTGAAGACGCTTAGCTACAATTCTTGCCACAACGGAATGTTGAACGAATGAACTGCTATTTCATAAATTTTCAACATAATTTTTACATTATCGTTGATTACATTATATCTACAGCAGATAGATAAAGAAAATATAGTTAAGATTAAATGCTATATTATAGTATTAATAACTCATATCTTGTTTTTTTCTAGTGCGAGGCTCCTAGGAGTCTTAGCACGCAGGTGAGCAAATTCGCCCAAAACCTAACTTATCGTCGAAAAACTTAGTGATATTTCATGTTCATTTCCACATTATGAAACCAAATTGTCTTATATTTTTCTCGTCTATGTAATAAATACGCGTTGTGTAATCGTATTGACGTAAAACACTTATTACGATCTTAGTACTTATTGCACGTTGGTATTACCTAATACCACAGCTGGCCTGGCTTATACCTATTCTATATAATATATAATTTAATAATGAGATGATACCTTTTAAAGTAAATAAAAAATTGACCTATGTTCGAAATTCGAACTAAAAGAATAAATTCTAAATTTTATTTCTTTTAAGACGAATATCATGAACCAACTATCAATTGTTTTCTTTTGAGCTATACGTAGGCATCATTAGCGGTGATAAAGTGCAATTAATTTCGATCAATTACATAATAGTTACATAAGTATCATAACATCTTTCGTATTAATAAAATAATTAATTGATCTGTTCTTAAAAATTAACGAGAACAAAACATTAAATAATCAAGGCAAAAGGAAACAATAAATACAGAGTAAACTTTATCCAAATTGTATTTTGTAATAAAATTGCGATATCGATTGGAACTTATTTTGGAATTTCCTAATTATACGTTGAAACTACTAAATTTTAAAAGTCAGTAGAAATACTTATAAATAATAAAGTGTATAAGTAGTAAGAAGCTTCATTATCGGCCTATCTTTATGTATTATGAGGGAGATAATTATTAAAGCGAATATATGAAATAGGTGAAGCGTTTGTTGATGGGCCCATTCGCCTCGCTCGAAGGTCAAGCCGCTCGCTCAAGTCGCTTGACGACTACGTCACATTATCCAACTATAGTACCACAGCCCAAGCTATTATAACTAAAATAACTCTGTGGGGTTACAATAATGGCACAGACCCTTAAAATAATACTATTGCAGTTTTAAAAATACTTTTTGGGGTCGCAATGACGTCTTTTATATTCGTAAACGAAGAAACCCAGACACAGAATTGACATATTAACATAATAGAATAACAAGAACAATCAATGCTGCCATTTTTTAGAATATATTACTTTTTTTTTTTACTTTAATACATAATTAATTTAGTTTAATAAGATTTTTTGTAGTAATTTAATTACATATGGTTTGCCCTCAATTGGTTCTTAATGTATTATTCGGTATAAATTAGTATAATTTTGAGTTAAAAGTAAATGTTTCGTCACGGAGGTGTGGCAACTAAGAGGGTCATTAGATCTTTAATTGTTATATTAATTGTGTTTTTACAAACAATATCTTACTTGATTGATAATAATATTTCAAATATACTGGCAGGCTTTCATAATTTATCCAATTTGATTAATAATTTATGATTTGTTTCATTTCGATATGCATACGAAATTGTTCTGTCATTATTGGTACGTGAGGCAATTTTTTTCAAGGGTAAGATTCTTTGTTTTTTTACACATCAGATGAAACATATTATAGAGGTCCTTTTAAAACGGGTCTGAATTTCTTCAATATACTTATATTTAAGTGTTTATATGCGTTTATTCAACAACTTTTGCCAAGTTTTCTATTTGTATTAATTATTATCTTAGGATTATGAGTGAATTCCGATTGTTGCGAAACCGCTGTGTTCTTCTTGTTTGACGTTTCTGCCAAACAAATCTCCAAATGTGCAATTTCTGGCTAGGAAATATTAAAGCGTGGGCACGTCCGCGGCCTGGTCAATGTTGCTAATCCAGTATTTCAGTGTAGTTGTGAAAACAACGTTGCACAACGCGTTACCTCAATGCAATACTTGCAATCCCCTCTACCTTCGATTTCCCTCATTATGACATGCAGCGTCAAAATCTAATTGTGACCGACAGACCAACATTTATTAAAGCTGTAATGAACTGTGAATATTTATGCCACAATAGAAATGTTTTTATGTTAGGCTATTACTTTGTGCTTGTGACGGGCGTACGTTCTTGTAGTAGTGTAGTTATTACTGATATCTATGAAAATGGTTACATGAAATGTTTTCGGTTACCTTATTACCTTAAGACAATCCGTGATCATAAGCCGAAACCAAGGTTTTGAAAACAATGCATATAAGACACAATCGTGTTACTGCCAACGTATTTTAACATATATATACGAGACCTAGTATTGTTATTCGTTGATTCCGTAGTTGTACCTATCAGTGCTTCTCGGTTGATTTGGACACTATACAGAGGTCGCGGCTATTATTATGGGCTTGTGATAGGCCTTCCGACGTAATTATGCGCATGGACCAAGCATTGTTTCACAAAAGCACGTGGGACCAGTGAAAGTGGCACAGCCGGCGGCAAGGCCGCCTATCGACCTTCGGATTTAAGTTTCCGGGATGTACGCAATGAAATTTTAAAAGCTGCATTGCTTTGATGTCGTTATCTAACGAGTCCCATTTCGAATGTTGCGAAAGTTTTACGTAATACTACACATTAAGTAACTAATTATTTATTAAATTGGCCAAACGCCTATGTGGCGCCGCGCAATCACAAAAGATCAGCCTATGTCTGCTTAATTAGAATGTTGAATTAGCCTTATACGTTTGTCAAGATTCGATTCAGACATGAATTACATCTGTATGGAAGCTATGCAGCTCGCGTGACAATGCAATGTGATTGCAACATCGTGCGCAAGAGTCGCTGTCGCGTGCATCACGCCTCCACTGTACCGTAGATCCGTAAATATTCGTAAATTATGAACGGGGTGGATCATAATCAAAACGTATGGAACACAGGGAATGCCCTAATGTGGAAGATACAAAGATCTATAATTTACTAATTTTGTTAGTTACTTGGTCTTTCTTCTCTTTTCTTCTTCTCTATCTTTTGTTTCTCTAAGGCATATAAATACCACCTGCAAATTGGATAATCTGTGTGGTAAAACTTTATTAGGTGTCAGCTCTTTGAGCATAACAAACCTTTAACTTTTACATGAACTGCCAACAAAAAAGGAAAGAATTACTCGGCCAATAAATACTACAGATATATTTGATTGGTTCCATAGAATCACCGCGTGGTTTTCACAATGTCATATTGATCACTGCACAGCGGGCCTGTTGTTGAAATATTATAAGCCATTGATATTCGAGTCTGTCCTCTATTAATAATATTAAAGTTATGTGAAAATTAATACTCTTTATATTTCTCGATCGATTCAATTTTTTTTTATCAGGACGTGTCGATAAAAGATTTGGTTTCACTAATATGAAAGTCTCAAGTACGAAGAGGTGCGTTATTAACCTTAATAACATAGTATAAATAATCTAGCGATATCATAGCTGTGTTGTGTGTTTTAAAAATTTGATGGTGACGAAATTCAGGCTAAAAGTTTCTAAACATTATTTGACCACAAGTTATTCCAAAAATATTGCACATGTTATTAGACATATCAATTGCTTACTTTAATTCATCGTTTCTAACACTTGCGGCCTTGATGCCAAGTTTGCTTACATAATTAACCTGTGCTGCAATAGCGAATTAGCATATCCCTAATGAAACTATTATTTACATATAGCCGAACAAATTAATACCGGTTCATAGAAGGTAACCTTTTACCGTAGACAAAACAATGACAGCCTAAAACTACAATGGCTGGGCCATTACTAGCAAGAGTTTTACAGATCCAAACTGAACCGATTGGGCCAAGGGCCGTCGTAGTGATTTCTGTGCATTTACTTTAGATGCATCTCTCTCATACCTTGGTTGCATTTTTGTACTATAAAGTATAATTTACTATTTTCCTGTCAGAAGTCTTTATGAAATTATCTTGTCAAAGATTTCTTTAATATGTAGGGTATTTGTACAACAATGATCATAAGAATGTGAGTCATTATTGAGGCTAAAGAATATTGTATTTATTCGGAGCGGAAATGGTAATTGAAATCGCTGACAGGGGCTTATGAAAGTCATTGTCACAATTACTGCACAATTTCAATTTTGAAGTTTAATCGACGGTTTTTAAAAAAAAATTAATGTACAACATTGTTTAGATTCCTTTTTTCATTCTAATGTGTTTGATGATTGGATCTTAAACGCAATATACGTTTTCTTATGTGCGGTGCTTCTGGATTGCGTTTGATCGAACTGTTGTATTTTAAGACTGCTATTTTACAATTGGACAATAGTAGATTTACAGTACCTACTTGTTATTCTATATGTGATCAATGTAAACAGTAGATACGCTCGCTGAATTAATGTCCCCAATTCAATTGAAGTGTTTCATTAGCACAAGTGGCCGCGATTGCTTCGTTGATCAAGCGCAGAGTTCGACTTCAACCGTCACTAACAGTCATTTAAAACTATAGTCTACTAGCCGGTGTATACTTTCTGTACGTGGAATTAGGATATAAAAAAGCGTTTGATTGTGATCTTTGGGTGGTTTAGTCTTTCGTTGTTGCTTTTTCTCCGTATTCAAGTAAACAAAAGACAATCGGCTAACGTTAAATGTAATTTATTATAGTGTTTGTATATAACATGAGATATATAATAATAGTTTTAGTTAAATCCAAAAATGATGACAGAACTAAATAATGTAGTTATAATAATTCTTATAATTTTTGAATTCGATTTCAAAAATTATAAGAATTTATTTAAAAAAAAAACATACAAATACTACAAATTTTTACGTTAAAACATTTAAACTGGTGATAAATAACACTGTTTTAACTTTACTAAGCAAACCTCATCATATTTAATTAGTGTTCGCTCGGTTGCATTGCACGTCGTATGCGCTGAGGTCGTGACACCCGTCTTGCAGTGTCGTAATGGGTATATAGCAAGGCATATATTGAATATTCAATATTGTCCTAGCATTGCTTAGACTCTGGTATACACAATTATCTATTAACGCGATGTTGTTTTCCAGCCTTCTTTATGACCTAAGTAATAAGCAGACGGTAAAGTAATAACATAGTAAGTAAATCTAAGTTGTAAATTTTGTTAACATATTCTTGTTTCTCTTCAAAACATATCTATATATGTCACTATATAGATATGGGGAAAGGTACTTTTAAAGGTATATTTTATTCAGACTATTCGTTGAATTACGAATCCTGTATAATTAATTAAAAATTTGAGTGGCAACGGGCGGTTCTATGGCTGAAAAGGTATATTTTCAAAGTCATCTGTTAAATATTAATTTCCATCTGTATTAAATTTTAAAATAGCGTAAATAGTATCATATCGCTTTTAAAAGCATTTCCTATTGTATCTACAAAATATTATCGTAATGTTACAGTACCAGACTGTAATAACAATAAATTCTTATTTTTAAATGTTATCTCATGTTTGCTATATTTTAATTGGAAATATATTGCTTTTAGAATAATTTCCGCGTGTTTGCTTTAAAAAATATTAATATTTAAAAGAACCTTAATTCTGTTTACATTATTTATTAAAAATGCAACTTATTGCATTGAACTGATTGACGTAAGTAATTGTTTCTTAAATGAATATCAGCGTAATCCAATACTAGGAAAAGAAACACGTAATAAACAGTTTATATTCAATTCAGTTACTAATGACCCGTCCTTATTTCATACTGCTATAAATCTTTTTTGCAATTGACCTCTTAATTTCAATTGTCTTTTGATCACATAATATAAAAACTAGGTTTTATTATTAGAATTAGTTCTTTATCCATTTGATGTCACTTACTCGTAATAGATTTCCTACAAATACGGTACTAAAAACTCCAGTCGCTACGGGTTATAGGATTTCCATTAATACGACTCGGTTTCTATAAATCTACTATGTATGTATATTTTAGAATAAATCTTTAACTGTATGTTATACATTTATTCCATATAGGCAAATGTCAAACTTTTTATCTAAGTCTTGTAACATTCAATTGTTGTATAATATGCCTCGAATCGCTTAATGTTAAATTGTTGTTGGTCCTTGAATAAATCTTAATTCCTAGCTTGTTATGATGAATTATACGCGTTTTACTCTGTTAAGTATTTTATTTAGCTTACTTAATGATCTGCTTTGTTCTGGGTAAATTAATTGCTTGGTCATGTTCCGGCCAAGGCGATCAGTTTTACTTTCTTAGGAAGTTATCGCTTTCGTTATAGACCGGTTGAGTTAACTACTTGCTTGGATTGAACTGAGATTTTTGTTAGTCATAACATTGAATGTATGGAATCATATATTGTAATATCAGAGACAGTCTGCTAGCAGTAATCTGAATTGAATAAGCGTTAGCAGTTATCCCAAAGATATTTTTACTTGAATTGTTTTTAGTTATTCCTAGATACAATCGGGTGATACAAAACTTACTGCCTTACTCTTTATATTTAGTCGTTAACTAATTGGATTGGATATATGTTATTATTAATCTGTCATAACATGACATTAGACATACTAAGGTACTTATATGAACTAATAGAAGATAATTTCTGTATTTTTCTATACAAATAATTCCAAGTTTTGATGTTTTCTGAACGATTTACGAAGACGCTTGTTACATGATCGTGTTATTAAATTTATGTTTTAATAAATGTACGGTATTTTCCTTGTTAACGATATAACTAATAACACATAATAAACCAGTTATTTTTTCCTAGAAGTAAATGTCTGTGTAGATAAATACTTTATAAATTATTCTCGTATTCATTTATGTTTTCTTTATTTTCAGGTGAGGCCCGATTTTTATGATGGCGGTTTTGCTGTAAGTGGTAGGGAAACTGTCAATGTCAACTACATGTCAATTGACACAATTAAAAACAGTTTTGGAACACAAATGTTATATTAATGAAGAAGGTTCGAAATTCAAGTTTCCATTAAAATAAGGTTGGCGTCTGGTCGCAGTTTAATATAAATTTGTTACGCGTAATAACGACGCGTTACCAAATAAAAATAGCCGAAAGCTATGATAACCTTGTTGGTAACATTGGCCTTGCAATGTCGATGCACTTGCAAACAGTGTTCGCTTGTCTGACTAGGTGTTTATGTTTCAAGTATTTAACATGCGTCATGCTTACTTGCTCCTATCTACGTTGACAGTCTAAACAAATACACTTTGAAAAGCCTCGGATTTCTTTGTCGCCCTTTATAAGAACCATTATTTCTTACACTATGTTATTCTTTATCAAAGCAACCCCTGGCGAAAGATAAAATCCCGTAAACCCCAATGCGTAACCCATTTTTGTCATTTCATAAATTAAAATGCAATTTGCAAATAAACTCTCTATAATTAAATTTACAAAATATCTTTGTTTTGATACAGTCTAGTACAATTATAATTAAGTATAAGTAAATCTTAATATTTTCCTTTAATTAACCCGACTATCACTTAAGAAAATACACTGAAGTGAAACGCGTTTAATATTCTTAACTACCTAAGTTGAGTTTAAATTATAAATGTCCCGACGTTTGGCATACAGCCAACACTTGTTAACTATGCTATGGATTGGTGGTCTCTGTATAAGTGCATTTTGTTTAATGTCATTATAAACTCATTTACTTATATAAGCTGTATACATGTATAGCACCACTGCGGTTTTAAAGCGTTTTGATAACTTTCTAAGCCAAATTTACTAACACAATTGAAAATGATTTTCCATTGTTTATATCCATGAGTCACATTTGGGGAAAGTGTGTGATGTAAGAATAAAATTTGCGCGGACAAAGGAATTGTATGATTGACGCAAGGGCCCTAATGATCGACAGTCGACTACACTAATGACTGTTATTCATACTTTATCATTTAGTCTCGGATTAGATACCTCTAGTATTACAGCATTATCGCTTAAATGCCGTAACAAGAAATTTATTTAATATAAGATATCTTACAAATAACTATTAGTTGTTACTAATAGTTTGTAATGTAATATAATTAATAAATGTAGTACTTCGGTAATAGTAAAATCATGACTTCGAGAATTTTTATAGAGACATTTTTGAGAAGAAAGCTTTACTACACTTTCCTAAACCAAGTCGCGTTCTTGAGATTATTATGAACTAAATGTTCCAAAAACACTCACACCAAAGAATTCAATATGTAACCATTGTAAATATGTTCAGTATTGGTTGGGTCTTTATTCTATGGCAGAAATATAGGCCTCCTCCAGAAAGATATTTAGATAAAGGAAATTAGGTACTACATCACACACATTAGATATTATCAGTTAGTAGAAAAAACCATTTCTCAATACACGTTGGTTCGTTATATTCTGCAAATCGCCGAGACTTGCATCTATAAATAAGGAGGTGCTAAAAGCGGCCCAGGTTACTTCCTCTGCTTTGAACGAAGGGTAAACACGCATGACCCTTTGTTGACATTTGCTTTACGGCCACCACGCTCTGGTTTATGGCGCTGTAAACTTGAAAAAACGCCAAGTCGTAGAACCCGTGTTATATTTGTGATATTTTACATAAAAACTAAGAACAGTGGTAGTCAATTTAGGAAAATTCTTGGCTATAAAAAGTTAAATTTATCCTGTTTTTGTGAGATCCGAATTGTATATGGGGTGTGTATTCGAATACGATAGATTTAAATGCGGTGTAAAATAGTTCCAGAAGCCACAAAAGCTTACTTACGATGCAGTAGTCATACTATGCAGCTAATGTTACTGTACTAACCTAACTAAGGCAGGGAAAACCCACTGGTTTTGTGACATGTCAATACAGGAATAGGATATTTTTATCTTTCGCTCGTTTTCAATAGGTGGAGTCAACAAGGGAGACTGTCGCCGCGGCCTTCGATATCACAACAGTCAACAGGCTATCATTGTTTATGTCAACGAACTAAGCACGGTCGTTTTAACCATTCTCGAAACATCGTCTACGTGATATCCTGTAGACGGCAAATATCTCAATGTATTGTTTCGAATAATAACCAGAAATTATTCTAAATGTATTCAAATAAATGGTATTTTTACCATAGCCAGCGCGTTGCATTGCAATCAGTGTACTGCCCATCGACATGCGTGACCGGTCTTCTCGCGTCCGGTTACTCATCTAACGCACGAAGCAACGCATATACAATTTAGTCATAGTTATCTATTTAATTAAATTTTATATCCACTCTTCTGACTTAAAAAAGAGGTTAGTGGAGAGATTACTCACTCATTATTCGTCTTAATCGTAATATATAAACTGAAACTGAACATTAAGAGACTGTTAAGATTTTAGACGATTTTCCTTTAAATAAACTTTTTGTTGCTTCAAAGGAATTATTTTAAACAACTAGACGCGGGAAGCTCTCAGTCTGGTGGAATTATAATTGTCCTTTGTTCGCCCGATTATTCTAAATGATCTAGATAAGTGATAATAATAACAGACATGTGTAATTTGAATATGCGACACTTGTTTTCCATTACGAATAAATTAGTTTTATAGACCACATACATAGTAATTAGGATTATGACATTAAATTTAACTTCAGTTTCCTCATCCGAAGCTGTGCAAGTGTTCGTTCTAATTACGTTTTTCTATATCTAATCTTTGCGGGAGACATGTGATGTCACTATAAATGAAATGCATAATAAATGTTTGTCTAATTTTTGAATATTCGTTGTAAGCGAAAAGTACATATTGAATGTTTAATCATTTTTTTGCGAGTATGGCTACGGTAGGGTGATTAAACCAACCACCTCTCTTCATCCAGGTATTGGTATAAGGCAATCTTTTAAATTCGAAGCGCCTGCAATCCACGCAAACAAGCGCCTGCAGTTTACATATATGTACTGTTAAACAGGACCGGTTCTTAATGCGTCATATAACAGACATCAGTCGCTTATAACACTCTGACACAGACTGATTCATAGTTCTTTGTTTTTGTTTCAAAACAACCAAGACTCAAAGTGCTATATCAATATTAATTACGCGTATTACAATATTATATGCATCGTAAAGTTTAACAATAGATAAACAGACAATGTGTGGACCGAGTAAGACTCTAACTGCCCTTATATGCAAATGTAGACGTTTTCGTCTTAATTCAACCGTTATGAGTATTACTAGGTAGAATGAGAAGTCATTTATCTCAACTGTATTATATATTAGCAGTGATAGCCTAGTGGTATGTGACTCAACCTGGAGGTGGTGCATTCAAATCCCGGCTTTGTTCCAATTAATTTTTCCAATTTTCTCGTAACAGTATAGGCCATATTCGATCCCTTATAACTTCGTTGTGGATGAAACCTGAAAACGGTATATTTAATTTTTTTATTTGAACTACTTAGTAGTTTAAGAATTATAACTACTCAAGATTACTTGAGTCTGTCACTCACTCTCCCACTGACTGTGACTTCTAGCAGACTTAGAATTGAATTTTCCGTATAAGTCACATTTAACGCTAAGTTTCAACTATGATTCTTGATCAGACCTCGTTTTCTTCATTAGACCGAAAAGACATGTGCTAACACTTTACTCGGTCTATAATAAATTGTTCTCTCTATTATTCCTTGCCTAAAAATTTAAAACCAATGAAAATCATGACAACTAAAGTAATGCCATCTCATGCTATATTAAATATTTTCTGTCATCGTTTCCTGGTTATAATTATTAGCCCGATTATTAAGAGTACACTTAGCATAAGATGTGTATACTTCAGAACAGTGAGTTGCCCCTTTGTGTTTTTGTTCGTATGTTAAACAAATGGGTTAGTCGTTGAAAGGTTAATATTGCGATTATTGGAGGCTGTTTGTCGTGCCGAGGGGACACTTGCTGCTATTTTCGCGCAATCATCCAATAAACGTGGTTCAAATCAAATCAAGACCCTCGTCTTGAGTCTGGAGAAATGGACTGCTGGTAGATTTTTTGTTTGTGTTTTACTAACATTGTACATATAGCACTATTCCTTCAAGATTCTACATATACTTTTAATCATATAACATTATTTGATACAGTCTCGTAAAGTTATCCAGTACGTAATATATAGTCTAGACTCAGTGATTAGTTAAGAATAATTGCATTTATTAGTGCTTTATATCGTTAAAAGTTCATTTAAATATAGAACGCATTTGATTAAAACCAATTAGCGTTCAATTAAGCAATGAGCTTCTCGTTTGTTATATCAATTGTCACGAAACGAGATCAAGCAATGTATTATGTTGCAGGAAATCAGACACATGCGTCTAATAATGTAACAGTCGTTAACATTAACTGTATATATCGTAAGTTCACATTTTTCAAGCATATATATAATTGACAAATACATAGAACAAAATACTAGACATAATATTCAATGTATTAGACAGATATTCTTTAAAGAGAAACGACACTACTTTACATTTAAAAAGGTATCTAAACCGATAACTTTAATTATTGTTCGAAAATTTACTCTTTGTTGCAAATCTGGGTTAGGTTTAAATCTTCAGACATTTGAATTGTTAAAATACTTATTTACATGCTGAAAACCAGTAACCTGGTTTTAGTTCTTTGTGTGATGCCGTTGCCCTCTAGGTTATCTGACAGAATAAATTTAGGTATCTGCGCAAGATTCGCGAGGTGTAAATTTTGCTGATTGCACGTGTAAATACTCTGTCATGGTTATTTTAGCCATAGGTCAATGACCAATGAAATTATATTTTTCCGTATTGATAATGTCACTTTATTTGACGAATGCAGTGATGATCCTACACGATTCTACTTATGTCTCTTGCACCATCCACATAGATCTATTTCGATTGCCTGTGTGAAAAAGAAAATCACAATTTTATGTACTTCAGTCAGAATTTTAGGTCCTAAGTATTTTTTTGTAGGAATAAATATTCTTTTATAAATTTTGAATTTATTACTATAATTATTTTACACATAGGTAAATTTAATTTAGTTAAAATAAATACTTTAAGTATTATAAATACTAATTTACGTCCAAGGTCATTACAGCACGTGTTAATTTAAATGCGAGTCAGTAATGTACGAAAAGAGGAAACTTAAGTTTTTTGTTAAGTTTAAAGTTACTGATTTGGAGCCGTTTTACCGGTTTGTTAAACTTATTTGAGATTCTTGTGTTTGTGGAGATATTTAAATATTAACATTAGTGACAGGTCTTTTATACTACATATACACTTTTGAACGACTAAGGAATTGTACCTTCAAATACTATGGAAAGTTTCTTTGCCAGTCGAACTAATTTCGTTAACTATTGTGTATAACAGTTTGTCTAGACAACGCATGACACCAGTCAAATTTATATGATAACTGTAAATATGTAATTAACTAAATCAACGATGTAAGTAAACAATAATTTGATTTGAGATTACATTTATCGATATAAAATCACCTTTATGACAAGAGAGTCATTGCCCTTTTTATCTATAGTTTATTTTCATTCTACGAATATACAAGGCTAAAACTCATGTAAAAAACGCTTCAATGAATTACAATTTGTTAAAGGATAAGCGCTCCTAATTCGAGTCGTATTAACGTTAATAATTCTTGCTATAATTCTATAAATTTTGCTTGTTGTAATGACATAGCGCGTCAGCCGCGTAATTATTTGATAGAATTCAGATATAAAGTAAGAAACATCAATCTTCATCATCGTTGAAACTTGTATTGTACAATGAACTCTTGTCGGTGGTTTGTGCAACACGCTGTTAACTACGAACAAACAAGCACGTCCACTCTGTCGACGCTAATTAACACGACACACGACCATAGCCCGTGCTACGAAAAACGGATTTCTTGGAAATGGTACTTATCGACAACACAAGTTTTTGACCACCAAATATGAACACCTCCCAAGCTGGAAGCTTCCTGATAATATTGTTAAGAACACGCAACTTTATACTTAATTCTCACTTCACCCTGTTAGTATCAGTTAAGGTACATATTCCTCTAGGTTTTATGTCGTTTTGTCAAATTTTTATGATTTCGATTGCCCTTAGTGACAACACAGTAAATTCGAAACCGACAGTGATTACAATTTTCCCTAGAGCATGGTTCGCAACGTCCGATGGAAAGCGTTTAGCCAATGTTCCGCTCTGATAAACCTTTAATTACACTTTAGTCAACGTTTTCCTTCGACACCTGGTGACCGTAACTTTAACCTTTGTGCTTTTAATGCGCACGTTTTACAAAAAACACTAAACATTCTATCGTTATAATAAACTATTGTCTTAAAACTATAACTATTTTTTTTCTTTATTGACATTATATAATGGCCAGTGCAGTCAATCATATTTTAAGTTAAACATAATGTAGTCTTTGCTGTATACTAGGCATCAAAACTCAAGTGTTTTCGTGTTTACGACTCCCGGACGGAGCATAAGCGACTGGAATATACAATGTGTTATTCACATCGATTGAGGCCGCATACAAGATGCGAAGTATCATGTATTAATGTATAATACGAGCGACGTTGTTATAAGAAGGTACTTTATCGTTAATAGGAAGCAGTAAACAAAAAACTAAACAAAATGACCCCTGACGTTCACTAATTACTGTCCCTTGCCAACCCAAGGAAATAACAGTGAGTTTTAGTGAATAATATCTATTGACGAGAAAGACGAGAACCTGAAACAGAACATTTGTGCCTGTGCGCCTCCCGAGCATTGTTATGGTGATAGCCAAGTTCGACGATCCTAAGAAACAAAAGACATTAGCATTTTTAAACTCCACTAGAATAAGAAACAGCTATTTATAGAAACCATTTTGAAACAAATAAATAATTCACAACAGGAGACCGGACGTGTAAAATCTGGTTGTAGCCATTAAAATTCGGTTCACCCCGGGGTTGTAATGTGCCAGTTAGGTTTTGTTAATTGGAAATATTAACTATTTCGAGGCAACCCAACGAATAGCAGGTAGATGAAATCAATGCTTAGGGATCTTTTTTGTTCACTAGCAGGTATCGGACCCTTCGTAGATTGTATAGGTTTTTTTGGCGAAAATCTTTAGAAACTTTTTCTTTTATTTAACTTGTAGAAATTTAATTTTATATATGCTTTAGTATTTTTTCACAAGTATTTTTATTTTGAATAAATAATAAAAGACTTCTTAATTGCTGTATTTATAAATACCATGAAGGCTTGTTTTAAGATTATTAATGTTATATATTTAAAGCTATTACCTTATACTATTAAAGTACTCGTATACCTACAGTAAAAATAATAATAGAAAAATAAAGTGTAATTTTCTAAAAGTAATGTTTCTCGTTTCAGAACCAGTCTCGACCAGTGCAGACTATGAACAGCGCGCTAGGGCCAGTTGGTGCTACAACTGTCACCAGCAGCGTTAACTGGGAGCAACATCCAGCTCTCGCGCGGGCTGCATCTGTTCCAGCCCAAAGAACCCTCGTCGGCATTCTGAACAGTCTTGGCCACCGCCGCCTGGAGCGTACTACTAGTGACCCAGCTCCTCCGCCGCCAGCCACCAGCAGATACAAGACGGAACTTTGCCGACCCTTCGAGGAAGCCGGTGTGTGCAAATATGGAGACAAATGTCAATTCGCGCACGGGATTCGTGAGCTACGCAATCTTCAACGCCACCCTAAATACAAGACCGAGCTGTGCCGTACCTTCCACTCTGTAGGATTCTGTCCTTATGGTCCACGATGCCACTTCGTCCACAATGCTGACGAGGCAAGGCCCCGGGAATCTTCATCATCTGGTGGATCTGTAGCGTCGCTGTCTTCTGGGGGCTCGCTTGCGTCTTACATGAGTGACGGATCTCGCTCTCCCAGATCCCCACACTCTCCGCTGGCACCGCAGTCTCCGTTGACTCCTCAGTCACCCCCAGCCATGTCTCCGCCGGCAACGGCATTTGCGTTCCGTCGTGCCCAGTCCCCGGACCCTGAGGAAGAGCGACTCCCGGTATTCAACCGCTTGTCGTCGGCGTTCGGAGACCTTGTGATCGCCTAAGTGCGATCAACTAGTCCTAAGTTAACGAATCGAGCGTAGCGTAAATCGTCCGTCACCTAAGTGCCTCCTCGACGTCTTCCAGCGGCCGAGCCGTCCCGCTCGTCGCGCTTTTGCCCGCACACCCGCTCAACGAATGATCTCCAGTCTACTGATGTCCTAAGTACATTGCCTTGTAAAAATTGTATTGTAAAGATAAAGTGTTCACTGGCGTCTCGAAAGTTTGCGGTGTGAATATAGTCGTATGTACATCATTTAAGTTATCGGCACGCACTTGTAAATGGCACCTTATAATTTTAGAATATTTATTTAGTAGCTCGCGGAAGTCTTCCCGATGCGATCCTCCGCCGAGCGGTGGTCTCTGTAAAGTTAGTTTATAGTTACATTATTATTTATTTCGTAAACTGCCTATCCGCGCTCGGTACCGTACCGCGAGAAGGCGCTCGTGATCTATTTTTAAGGATTAAGATAATAATTTATTATTTATTTCGAGTCTCTTTAACTATAATTATTATTCATAGTGATTCCGCACCGCATTCGGACGGGGCATGCGTCGACGGGACGTGGCTCGTTTCGTGTCGATCTCCTCCACTTTTGGTACATCAATCTAATTGTTTTGCCTAAAATTTGCACAAGTGGATCTGACTGACAAGTCTTGAAACTTGACGGGTTTATTTTTTTGAAAAAAAAAATTACTCTAAATGTAACTACGAGATTGTTCGCTGGTACAACCTTTGCACAATTATCCAGAATTACGAAAACAACTGCCGCTAGCTATTCAATCATCTGAGTCCGTAAGGAATACCGAAGCTATCACGCAGCGTGCCTCCAGCCATTCGCCTGCGACTTGTCTTTTTTGCATCAAGCGAGGGCGCGCAGCAAACACAAACCAGTTTCAGAGTTTTGGTGCTTTTTTTCCACCGTAAAGCTCCTCTCGCTCGATGCTATCGTACCCGGACGCAAATAAAAATCTGAGAATGAACCCGTCAATGTCTCATAAGCTCTGTACTAACATATACAGCGATGTTTATCAAGGACAATAGTTATAACAGTCGGCGGCGATCCGCGGTGCGCAGACGCTACCCTCTCGCGCTTCCAAAAGTCTCGCGCCGCGATACACAGTGCCTTTTACTTGTAACAGATATAAATCTATATAATATTTAATGCTTAGATTATCTAAATAGATAGTTTATTTATTGTCTCTTTTGAATATTATATTCAAATTGGCACACTTTTTGTACTTTTGACAGAGCTATAAGTGGTTAGTTTCGATGTAGAATAGTTTTTACTTTGAATTTAAAGTGTGATATTTTATAATATTTATATAAAAAAGTTTGAGAATTAAGGGACCAATTAAGCGATTAGGAGAAATTCTGATTGAAGCCTACCGATGTTTAAAGTCGAAAGTTGACTATTTTTGTATTGATATTTGATAAATAAAAGACCATTTTCTTATATTTGGTTTTGTATTATTTATGAAAGACATTATAGAACCGAGATGGTATTGTTTTTTGTTACCCATAAACGTATGCCGTAGGAGTTTTTTTTTTTCAGTTTTTCTCCGTAAATCGAGTCGTTGCATGCAGACCATTAAGATGATAATTTTGTACCTAATATTAAGTATTTAGTTGTAAGCGTTTTCATGAAGTTCGCATATATTATTTATTATCAGTTCATTACGAATTATAAACCATTTAAGTTGACTTATTTAATTTCTTTTTTTATTTAAACCGTTTGAATATTACTTTGTAACTTAACGTTAGAAATATAACGAGTCATTAATAACAGGCATTAGTTTAAACTCTAGTACCTATGTCTCTTGTAATTAAGTATTTAATTTTTTTTATTTAATTATCAATAAGTTAATCTTCCAAAATGACTATATTCTATAACGGACAAAATTGTAGCAGAAGTTTGTTTATGACATTTTCTTGTAAGTTTTCTTTATTTCCATCTGCATTTTTATTGAATTATAGTCAAAATAATAATGTTAATTTTTTTTTTTTCACCTATCCTCATCCTTTGTCCAAGCCTTTACGTAGAATAGATTCTGCATGGTAAGAAATAATGAAAAGGATCGTATGAGTTCTTAAAGTTAAATAAACACTGACATAAAATGCCTCCCTATCAAATATTTGTATGACAAACGTTTATTCTATTGGTTAAACAATAGAGGCGATGTATATGTTTTCATAAAAAAATTTGACGCAGAGGTTTTGCACATTAGCGTTTAATACTAAACGAAACTTCTAATAATGGAAAAAAAATTGAAAGGAAAACAATCAAACGAATGAACTGATGGTTTGTTCGTTTCCCATGCGACAAATATATAATGCCACATGGTGACATCTTCTTTCGTTATATATTCTCACCAGGCCCTTTCCCAAAAGCAGTTGGCTAGTTTTCTCATACATATAGAAATACATAACATAGTAATAATGATGCTAAAGATCAACAGATGGTTGTGAAATCACTTTAACAATAGAATCGAACCCGGAACAAGCATCACAATAGTTCGCAATGTTTTTTGCATTACGTAAGCAAGCGTTGGCGATTAGCTTTTGTATATCTTATCCGACCTGAGCCAGTATTATAATACTAATAAGTGGGCAACACAATGCAGGAACTTTGGTGTAAATCTATGACTGATTTTTTTTGCTAGGATGTATCCTGGGCCCCTTAGAACGTCTAGACCACATACTTATAAAGGTTAATAAACTAATAGACTCCTTGGGTAACGAAGAAAAATTTATTTTCATAGATTCATCTTTTATAGATGTGCGTAGCTGTTATATTGTTGTGGTTCAATAAAAATAAGAACAAATAATGAAGCTACTATTTTTTTTTTCATAAAAAAAAGGGTGCGTGTACTTATGTACGCGCGTAAGAAGTTATACTTTGGCATTATTAAAAATAGTTTTTGATTGCATGCAAATAATTAATTACAATTAAATAATCAAAGACTGGAAAAGGAGTCATTATAGTCAATTAAGTTCAGTTTACATTTGAAAAATTAAATAAATAAATATTTATTAATATTATATTTATTATTATTTTCTAATATTAATTAGTATTGATTTAAATATTCAATTTAAATCACTTCTGATTATAATTCAGACGCACTTGTATAATGAAAACAAAATGAAAACACGTGTTTTAAATGTAGAAACTCAAAGCATGTGGATAAATATTATAAATATAAATATACAGTGAACAGAGGCGGCGTGCGTGCCAACATGCGCCACTAACTTCATTCTGTTAATTTAGTGTCACGGTGCGCGCGCATCGTAAAATTTCACTCTCATAAATTTTTCATAACGCGCCTAAAGAAGTATAACTTCAAAAACCTTTCAACGTGGTACTTAAGTATCCGGCACTATAAGCATTTCTAAATAATATTTAAAACATACTGCTTTGCAATTCCTGGAGCCTAGTCGGCCACTCTTGTAACCCAACACTGAGATAACCAAACCTTGACAAAACCACTTGAACGTTATTAAATTAAATATAAAGACTCTTATCAGCGTACAAATAAGGGCTATATTACAAAAACACTAAATACGCTTGAAACGGATGCGATAATCTGCTGTGCTCATAATGAACCCATTTTTATAGTACGTTGTGGTCTTAATTAAGTGTTTTTGATAAATGAATAAATGTGACTTCACGAACGCGTTTGTACGTGCCATGCGGGTTGTAATACATTATTTAGTCCATATCTATAGTAACAGTATTAATAGACATACAATTATCAGTTTTTCTGACATACTATAGTCTATAGACCCAAACTCATTTATTTAAAAAAAACTAATATAATTTATACATCTTATGAAAAGTACTTATCGTAATTGTTAGGAGTCCCAGTTTTTCTACAGTACACCGCATGTTAATGAGCAGAATTGGTGGAAATGTTTGCAGAACATAACACCTTTCTAAAGAGAATATGAGGAGCAGAAGAAGGAACTGACTTAATAACTTAAAATTTTCTAGACGTGAAAAGGTACCTATTACTAAAATTATTATGGAGATATCAAGCGAATATTAAAGCACCAAGGAGAGTCTCCTGTATCTTAAAGCAATAATACTTGTTACTGCTCTATTTAATGAACGTATTATTCGTGCTAAGTATAAGTACATTAGGCCACACAGAAAGAAGAGGCGCCTGTAAGTATAACGCGTACCGTGAGTACAATAAATATACGTATTTACTACATGACCTTTAGAAAAAGAAATATGTAAAAATAGTATT
>CAJOBZ010000018.1:905000-985000 GCA_905332375.1 Pieris macdunnoughi | reverse complement strand
CCCCCCCCCCCCCCCCCCCCCCCCCCCCCCCCCCCCCCCCCCCCCCCCCCCCCCCTTTTTCCCCCCCCTTTTTTTTTTTTTTTTTTTTTTATGTGCTACAGAGAAGCGTGGCAGGGAACCGTTTATGTCAAAGTATAAAATTACACTTTGACATAAACATTCTATCCATATATTGTTTCCTAAAAGCAAGGCAGCTAGCTAGGGACTAATAATGTTAATAGTAGGTAGTGTCTATGAATTGTAGTTTTGGTCACGGTTCAGCTAAATGGTCTATGTGAAATTAATTTTAAATCGCTAAACGGGATAGTTATAACAATCGTTTATCGCATAAAGAAACAAGGAAAGTTAAGTTTCAAGGATGAATATAAAAAAGGAAATGCCAAAAGATTCCAGTCCGTCGAATTCCGTGTTTATTTATGGGCTAAGCCATCGATAAGGATTTTTGCCTTCAAGTTATATTTAAACTTGAACATTGTAAGATTAAAGACATTTAACGCATTTTTAAGTTGAATTTATAGTATTTACGGATATAGACTAGTTTTACAGAGCATGCTACTATTTTGGTCGATAATTCCT
Source organism: Pieris macdunnoughi (assembly GCA_905332375.1). Lineage (NCBI taxonomy): Eukaryota > Metazoa > Arthropoda > Insecta > Lepidoptera > Pieridae > Pieris > Pieris macdunnoughi. Next base: position 984,424 of record CAJOBZ010000018.1, on the reverse strand, counting down.
TGATATACATAACATATAAATTTGTATAATTAATTACCACCTGACTTAACGACGTAATGCAGATGTTTCCTAGCTTCAATTTCTATCGAATTCATAATGTTTGGTAGACCCACGAGCCTGGTCAACTACTTGAAATTAAACAAATAATTAAACGTCTTCATAAATTTATGCCTGATTGGAGAGTTATGGGACTTCTAATTTGCTCGACTAACTTCGAATTAATTGAAACATGAGTACTTTGAATGGTTGTATCTATAGTAATATTAGCTTTTCCGTTATACAAATATGGTAAACATTTATATATATCATTGTCTTTAATATGCATAATAAAAACAACAATAAACGTTCTCCTAATAGGAATAGTAATAATAAGAAAATTAGCATAATAGGAAGTACACAATTTAGCATATATACCTAGTATATGTAATTTAGCATAGTTTCTTCATAGAAAACACGCTTGATAAAATAAATATCTCCTTATTCTATTAAATTTAAAGTCTTTTGTCTTATTTGTTCTTCTATATTGTCTTACATATTTTTTTCCTTAATCGAACCTTGAATCATATGACTCAATGTTACGTACGATGTATAGATTCAACAGCGGTAAGAAAAAAGAAAAATGTCAAAATAATAAACATTTTTTCTAATATATTTAAGTGTTAAAAAAAATTAATATCCGCTTAACCTGAGTACAACGGCCTTTCAGTTTTTACAAAACGAGTTAATGAACGAGTGAAAAAATACCGTATTGAATTCCAATATTCATGTAAAAACGGTTGATTAGTTTTTAAATATTGAAAAAGGCCTTTGAACTCTACAAAGAGATAACTTATACTAATAGCCGACACGTTTAATAACGGAAACTCAACCATTAAGTGTACGGCATGTTACAATTATTTTCAAATAGGTATCGCCTTTAGCGTAGGAATATACGGAAAGTGACAATGAAGTTCTATTTTTTCTAATCATATATATAACCGAAATAGATACACTTTTGTACCGCACTAAGTAGAGAAATCGCAAATAAAATATATGTAAACGAATACAATTTTTATATTTTTAAATGACAGTTTTAATATTGCCAAGACTATGACAAAAGATAGACGATACATATAGTTATCCTATAAATTTATATAACTTACTTATCCTGAATGCATAATGTAATCGAAGATTTTTTTTAATTACATAGTCATATTTTCTTTTGCTACACGCCAGCGAAGTTACGGTCAAAATGTAATATACTAACAAAATACAGTTTTAAGTGACATTGAAAAAGCGTCATTCAGATAGAAAGGAAATTTTTGTTAACAAATATTTCAATTTAGCTCTAACAATACACAAAAAACAAAAGAACTGAGAAACTTTTAAATTGTAAAAAATTACGACAACGGGCGGCCATTTTGTCTCGTCCTTCATCCCGAACCCTGCTTAACTCGTTCGTCTGCATTGTAGTTTTATTTATAACTAATAGTAGTTTATGGCTATGTAAAGAAAAACTCATAATATTCAATTTCCTTGTTGAATGAGCGTTTGCGTGCAACACGGCTTGCAATCAAGACAAAGGCCCATAAAGATACGCTTTGCGTAACCCGAGCGTATACGCATCGTTGCTGGGTTTACAATCTATGACCTAGCTTAACCATTTGTTTCTGTGCGGTTTTACCATAGAAAAATAATTATTAATTTTACTACCGGTTAGAAATTGTACGCTTTACGAATACATTATAGCGTAGGACGGCGTGCAAAATTGCGTTGATTTTTCATTTAATAGATTCTATTTCAAATTTTGTTATTTTCTATGCAAAATTCACTTTTTTTTACAGTAAATTGATTCTAAACCGTTTAAATTATGTTCTTTATCCAGATTAAATTACATAAAAATTATACATACGACCGTACTAACTATATCGCAGCAGCTTTATTTTTATGATATTGCGTAGTATATTATTTTAAACGATACGTGTAAAATTAATGCGTAAAATGATTTAACATTAAAAAAAGGCATATTTGTATGAATAATATGACCTTTGACAATCCAGTAGTTTAAACAAAAGTGCGCGGTTATTGACTTCTGATTTCTGTATAACTTAATATTTTTTGCCTAGTGTTATTCGTTGGTTCGCCGATATTATTTCATTATTTTTAGATTTTAGATTGTTTATATTGTCTGGATACAATGTCTTCATGGTTAGAGGCCCACAGAGGGGCTATTCGAAAATGTATTAAAATTATTTTGAATTTGAATTTTAGTTTATCTTTGTTCTTAAAATTTACTTAATGTGTTTCGTTTACAATTTCCTAGTAGGTAATTTTTTCCTAAAACCTGTTGTTTGAGTTTCTTAAGTGTGCATACGAATTCTAAAGGCTCAGGTGGGCCAAAGCACAAAAAAAAGGTTGGAACACACTGATCTAGACCATCGAAGGTCTAACTAGGTACACTCTTAATAGTTTGTAATAAAAATATATTAAGAATATATTGTATACTAATATTGGGCGGCTATAAGGTGTTATTATAGTATTTACTACATTATAAACCCTTTGATGAGCCTAATCTAACAAAATAATGCTGAATTGTGTAATTGTTTCCCTAATGTTTACCATACATATTTTTATTATTTTTTATATGTATGAGACATTAATGGTATACAGAAAATACATAAAAGCATATTATGACGTACTATGAAAGCAAAAATAAATAGTTTGGTAATGAGTCCGGCCATTAAACTCTTAAAAATTAATTAGTCATAAAGTCAACGTGATCATTAAAATAATCTTTAAGGTTTGATAGTGTTTAGGCTAATTTAATAGACGATAATTTAGAGAATATCAAATGCCTTCAAAAGCACCCGACTTGTTGGTATGAGGCCATAGTTTACACTTTACCACATTGTGTCCCGACTCCCGAGGGTTATTTGACTGCATATGACTGCACTGTAGGAGTTAGGTACTAGGTGATCAGTTTGTGTCCGCTTGGTGTGAAAATCATATATTTCTTGATCTGGAATATTTCCGTGTTTTTACTGATTTTAATTAATTTTCATATATCCAAAATTAAATTATTGTTTTTTTGGCTGCGATTACTATTAAAGTCATTTTTAAACTATAGAAGTATGTTATGCCAAGAATGCAATTTAGATTAGAGGCATCGGCTTCGTTGTGGATAAAAAATCTACGATATACCTTAGTAACAGTAGTTCAACTAATGACATACTTACTATTCATACACAGTAGGTATTGGCAAACTTTATTGTAGGGTGAGAAATAAACTGTTTACAACATATTATAATTAATACTCATACAAATGATATGTCCATCAATAAACAATACTGCAATATATGTAAATTGTAAAGTTGTGAATTTTAGTTAATATTAGAGTAATTGGCACTTGGACGAGTTGTGACATGCTGCTACATGTTACCAAAGTTTAGCACGATTGCTAACGTTATTTTTGAAGATTAAGTTTCAAAATTGCAAAAAGCGTTATTTACTTTAATTGAGCAGTGCTAGGCTTATTGGCTATAGCGTGCGACTCTCATCCCTGAGGTCGTAGGTTCGATCTACGATCTTCGAGGCTGTGCACCAATAAACTGTCTTTCTATATGCGCATTTAAAATGCGCTCGAACGGTGAAGGAGAACATCGTGAAGAAACCCGCGTGTGGCAGGCACAGGAGGCTGATCACCTACTTGCCTATTAGATTAACAAATGATCATGAAAGATATATATATACAGAAATCTGAGGCCCAGACCTAGCGGTAAAAGGTTGTGTAGCGCTTTTGATTTTTTTCTAATTCATTTTAATTATCGTATATTGAAATGGGGTCTGATACCGTGGTATCGGGCAGGCTTTGGAGTGAAATTTTTATAAGACTGACAAATCGGTCTAACGCTTACATTGGACTTAAATTTCCTCCTTTTATCAAGCACACTCTTACAACAACAGTTCCAAAGAAAAATTATGGGCCCTTACTTATTATTTATACATATTTTGGATAAGGATATTTAAACAAGTGTTGTCTAAGTTTACTTTTAACTAACACTTGCTATAAGGCTGTGTACACATCAGGATACTTGTAGCAATTAATAGAAGCTAGGTGTAATATCGTCTCTGATTTTAGTTTAAATATTGGCTGTATTCTAAGGAATGTAATATTATTTTCGCCATTTAAAAATATTAAATTTTACATATTAAAAAAAGAATTACAGATCACTAAATCCTGATAAATTCGTAAACAAATTTATGTTTATAAAGACAGTTAAAAAGATAGATAGATAGTTCTGTAACGTATAGAAATCGGCGTAAGTGTAATGAGGTCAACTTACTCAGTCGCTCCTCATATTTCTTATCAGTTTAATGATCTGTTTCACTTTTAAGTACTTAATAAAGTCTTTAAAGTTTATCGTGTTTCCATGCTATTTAAAAATATTTACGTTAAATGAAAATCGTCGATGAACAATAGGTAAATGTGTTACCAATTTTTACAATACAATACGTATAATGTTTTCTTCTCCATAATTAGGTTGAAATTCTCGGTGGATTTCTTAATCAAGTCAAGTTGTTATATATATATATATATATTATTTTAATGTTTATGTCAAAAAAAAATCATCACAAATTAAAAACCTTTAATATCCAAAACTTTGATAACTGCCAAACAGTTCTCTATGGCTTATGACAGTTTTGACAACTTACATTTCACAATTAACTGAGAAACAACGCATAAATAATTGTACATTTGTAAGGAAAAACGCCATGCAGGCTTTATTGTCGTTCTATTGTATGCGTTCGATAAACTTTGTTTATAGCTAAATGAGCGATATGTCGGTCATTGCCCCTGCCTGAAATAGTACATTACGCTGTGCGTACGATTGCATTGATAGCGCCAATTGAGATCGTTTCATATGATCATAAGTGTTAGTGTAATTACATCGCGGAAAATCTAACATTATATTGTATAGTACACTCGTTAATAAAAGGGAAATGTTTCAAGCCTATTGTTATATTATATTATGTGTTTATTTAGAATAAAATTAAACTGAAAGACAAATTGAAACCGAATGAAAATTATTTCAAAATAAATCAAATGATAAGTGTCACAATAATTAACATAGAGAAATTACACTTATTGTAAATTTTAACAGAATTAATATCTACATTTTGATTTATACAAATTTTGAGTGATTTAATACCAAAGTTAGTATGTATTTGAGGAAAGTAACAAGTATAACCACTTAATCTAATCTATGTTATCAAAGACATTGTACTTAATTATGTTTTAGATATATATATTTAGGTTTGAGAAAATCCTAGTCATAAAGATAAATTGATTTCAAGATAATACGTTTTGTACGCTAGCTGTATAAAGCTTACACATCTAGTACAGAGGGTATTGCTTCCTAGACATTTTATTTAATACATTGAGCCATAGAATTAAGGCAAAATTTATAAAATATAAAGGTACATTTTAATTCAAATTACAAATGTAGATGAGATTCAGAAAGTCAAAATCCTATATATTAATGAATCGAATCGACGTCTTTCTTGTCTTCGAAAAATAACTTATCAGCGTGACATATCTCCAGGCTTATATGTAAGAATTAATTAAACAATGACCGATTTATATTATGATATAGAATTTTATCGGGCACCGTATAATGCGATTTTCGGCTATCGGTCACCATGATAATGAAATGTGACGTTTCATTTGTTTTTTATTTGGGTATAAAGGTCTTATTCTTAAAAACTAAATATAATTAATCCTTTAAATAAAGTACACTCTCTGTCTGGGCCCCGAGTCTGCAATTGTGATTTGCTTTACTTGAAACAGTGTGGTTAGACAGATTTCGTTTTTATAAATGAGGGGGTAACAATGAGGGCATTGTGGTTTTTTGGTCTTTAGAAATTTATTACTCATCATATTCCAGGTTTTCCTTATGTATACAGTATAATTAATGTATTAATAATATGTAACAAATCACTGCTATTTTTGCTATAGTAACTGTAATATTTAATACCATACTTACTACAATCGCGACCTCTTAGAAAGAATACCAAGTCTGTACAAAACTCTACAGCGAATAGTGCTTACTTATGGTTCCGAAACCTGGGCTCTTAGCAAGAAGGACGAGCTTGCTCTCCTTATCATCAATTGGAAGATAGTTCGAAGAATTGTTGTCGACCGTCGTCAGGGACAAGTTTGGTGTATTCGCTTCAAAGAACTTTCCAACATTCTTAACGACGACAACAACGTACAATTCATAAAATGCAATATCCTCATGTGGTGGTGGCATCAACGTCTAATTAAACGTGGCAGGAGAAAACCCGGTAGACCGAAGCTGAGTTGTGGGGGTGGTGTTGCCAAGGACCTCGAAACGATAGGTGTTCGAAGTTGGACGATAGATTTCGATGCCGAAAGATACTTCAGAGGCTAAGTCCCATAAGGTGCTGCCCAGCCATTGACAATGATGAAATATGTACGGTAGGCCGAAGAACAAAATTCCGCTTTCATCACCCAATCATTCTACTGGAATCCGTATGTATTAGTGCGGAGCCCGTGTATGTGAGACAGCATTCGTAGTACTGACGATTGCTGGCGGAGGACATTTCGTGAAATACACTCAGACATGAGAGGATATTTCCGTGATCAATCAGGAGCATTGAATCTGACGATTGAAGACGGTAATCATTGTCTAACTTAACTGTTAAGGTTGATTACATTTTAAACGCCTTACATGAATTAGTATAGATCTAATATAAACAATGTTTGCTTGACTATTTGTTTAGGAGTGAAATTAATATGAATTGTAAAGTCTGATTATAGTCGAATATCCAAAATAGTAACTTAAGGTCCTTAAATAAAAGGGGCAAGTTCTAAATAGCTAATAACGCATTCGCGCATTCAGTTGAACCTTCTGCCCGGCTATCCCTTTCTTCTTCAATCCTCCAGTTCAAACAATTTGTATGACTCAAAACTTAGCGAATAAAAAGAGTGGCGGAAAGATCTTGCCAGTTCTTCTTGCCCGCTCTACGCCCTTGACTTGCGAACTGGTAGTAAATGTAAATTTACAATTAATTTAAATTCTTTTTTGACGTTCATAAGTGTACTTGTTTACCTATACTATGAATAAAGATATTTTGAGTTTGAGTTCTTATAATGTTCCTAACTATTAAAAATAACGAGTTAATTTTATCATATATTTTAAAGCTTGTTCCTTGTGTACTCTATGACCATAGTGCATGACCGATAGCGAGGGCAACGACATTCTTATCATGACTGCACCATTTTCAGTACTTCAGATCTATGGTAATTAATCATCAACGACTTATTAACAATCTTTCATTCACATAAAGATAAGAAGAATGACCTTAGATATTAGGACACTATCAGGTCGTCGACATTAATTTATTTTCTGTTGATCTTATCTCTGTTAGTGACTAGGATATAGACAAGAGTAATACTTGAATAACACCATATGCCCAAGAGATGCATACATTTATGATATTAAGTAAATTTAGCGACTGTCTAAACAAGTTCAGGATAAAAAAAATAGTAAAGGTGTGTACCAGTAGGTACACAGGAGGTGTGCGACCCACAGGTAAAGTTTAAATTTAATGTGTATGGACTGCGTTACTATATGTACTTGCCTAAAGTATTAAATAAACTTTTTCCACGTCGATAAATTTTATTTTGTACGAAACGTAACTATCGTCTTTTTATTGCTTGTCATGCCTAAAGTCTGTATGAAGACGTAAATGCTAAACATATGAACAAAAAACTAATGAGAACATGACGTGTTGGTACTCGGTTACCACACAATAAGGCTATAAAGTTGGTCGTATCATTCTAGGCCGATGTAAGGTAAATAAAATACCAAGTTCCTATTTACATTTCCTTATTGTTACATAAAGTATGCATGAAAGATTGTAAAGAGCTAAGGTAAAGAGGTAGTAGGATTGTTAATATTATGTTTAATCAAGTGTGGCCTTATCAACAGTGCGTTAACGACCTATCAAAGAAGTCTTTATGCAAACCTCCACACCGGATACACATTTTACATAAGTCACCGTATTGATAAAACGAATATAGTCTCAGGAGCGTATTTTTAAAAGAAGGTTAGTAATGTAATGTTTTTTTTTATGTTATTATATGCTCGTTTGGTATTGTAATATGTACCTATTGAAATTCTAATCAATAAAGTAAGTACATAATAGACAAAAATTATTTTATCCTTTTGAATGTATAACTTAAAATAGTAATTTTATACAAATCATGTTAAAACTGAACAACAATTGTACAGCATTAATTGTGAAAAATAATAGCTAATTCTGTCTATATTATGTAAGTTATCAAATAAGATTTTTGTAAGGTAACAATGGCTAAGATTGTATTATTTGCGCTCTGTAGACGTTGAATAAACAACATACTATTGTTGTACCCATGATTATTACACTGTCAAATTTGACGTACAATTGTCATGCGGGTTATATGGTGACGGCTGACAAATTATTTGTCAGTAATTTGTCAGCCGTCAACTATACTACTCTACTTGACACTTTTCTATGAAATCCTAATGATTCAAAATTCAAATACATACTTACATGATTTGAGTTCGAAAATGAGAATGAAAGATTTAGTAATTTCACATTTACAAATTACAAACACGAAAAATATTTTCAGCTATACCAAAAATAACACAAAAGCAGATGTAATTCAAATGGTATTTGGTTTCATCTTCGCTAACGGGACAAACCATATTAACATTTAGCTTGTTTAGTATACAGTGACCGGTAAAAATAACTTTGTAAAACGTAGTTTTATCGTTTTATCATAGATTTTTAAATCAGTACAAAACAAGTCATCCCTACTCTGACGACAGACCGTATAATTTAATTTTATCAATTCAAGCCGCAAGGTCACGATATCACTTTGTAATTTTAATCAGTCGGCCAGGCCCCCTTTCCACCTAACTGCCGCCTTCGGGACAAGTTTTCTTGCATTAGCCATTAAGTTTAAGTCTAAACATTATGGCTTCAGCAATGTTGAAGTTATTAAAATCAGAAGTGAGTATGCTTAGTTTATATTTTTGAAATATGTATTGAATATATAAGGTAGTAAAACAATGTGTTTTTGAATTTAATCATAAAAACAAGTAAATGTCAAAGGAGTATTTTCGTACTCTATTGCGTTCTTACGCTATAATACGAAATGTAAAATACATATATTCTAATACATCACTTGGTTAAATTTGAATTTACAATACAATCATGTTACCAAATACATTGTCTTTTGTTGCGTAGTTGAATATTTCTTCGAAGCAACATGACTTTATCCATAATGCACTACCAGATTTAAATGTACATATCTGAGAAATACAACAAATAAAAAATACATATTCTATAACGTAAAACGGAATACACTCTGAATGACTTTCAATTTGAATATAATTTATGCATTTGTAAAAACAGTATTAATTAATTTAATTGACTTGACTTAAGAAATGTTTAAAATGACCGATTCAATTATGTTTTTCAGTCTCATATTCTGCTACGCCGTAACTATAGTAGTTCAGCACCGACTACAAAACTATATATTGATGGTCAGTATGTAGACTCAAAGACAAGCCAATGGATTGATCTCACCAACCCGGCTACAAATGAAGTTATTGGGAGGTATTTATTATTTTTTAATATGCATGCCATGACTATTCTATATCCTTTACACACAAGACTTATTTCATATTGTATAAAGCAAATAAGGTTGTAAAATAAGTGGTAAAGACTTAGCTGTTACTATCAACTTACACTGATAGATTTTTCATTGTGTGGTCAATTACCATATTCTTGTATATTGAGTACATTGCACAGAAGACTTGCCAACTATTTCTCTATAAAACGAATCAAAGAAATAGTTGCAATCTCAGACCCTAGTCATATATTGCCAATGGATTATTATTAAAATTATTTATAATTAGAATTTTACTTATTTACCTCCATAACTCATACCATCCATAAATTGTTATGTGTAATGATTTGCCTCAGTCTGAAGAATAAAAACTAAATAGATACCATGATTCTGTATTACATAATTTTGAATATTTGTAATAATAAAAATAAGATTAATTGTAACAATCAAACTTTAACCTCTTTAAAGAAAACTCAAAGCATATAATATATAAAATATAAAAATGCTGAATAATTTATTTTAATTTGTCTGTCATATATAATGCTGCATTGAGCAACTCTAAAAAAATAGTGTAATCAATGTTGGAGTGGAGAGGTTCTTAGAGAAAAAAATAGGCTTCTATGCCCATATATACATAATCAATAATAGGTATATTTTATATATTTTTTTATCAATTATTAAATTGTTATATAATGAATTTGTAATTAATTTTTAAAAATAAATTATGTTATACAATACTTTATCAGTCTTAATGTAAACAACTTCTATGAAATATGTCATATCAGATAATGAGTTGCTATACTAAATTTATGTTTACAGTTACTTTCAGAAGGTTACATAATATTAAGAAGCAAAATAAAATGTATTTAATAAATTCATTAGTTTTGCTATTTACTAGTTAATTACTCTTTCTTACAAATAACATAGTATTTCTATAGCTAACAGCTACAATCTGAAATTAGAATTACAATGACTTCTCAACATCAACTTAAAGTCCTCAGGGCCAGCCATTCAGAGGTTTCACTGGTTGAAAGAAGGGCGCGCACACCTTGCCCCTCCACACTTCTTTAAAAAATTGGGCATCTATTAATTTAACTAGAGCTTAAAGAAGTACTAGACTAAAAGAATATCAATTGTTATTATTAAGTATGTAAACCTGTTTTTTTTTTGTTTTCCAGAGTTCCTGAAACAACTCAAGAAGAATTAAATTTGGCTCTGGAATCAGCCAAAAAGGCTTACAAATCATGGAGTCAAAGTACTATTATGACACGTCAGCAACTTATGTTCAAGTAAGAATGAATAAAAATTTCATGTAAATATATTGTGGTGTTATCTTAAAATTACATGATTTTAATTAGGAATTTTATTATGAGTGGTAACAAAGTTGGGAAGAACCTTTAAATAAGACATATACAATGATATACATACTTTATGAGATGCACCATCAAAAATGATGAACAACCCTTCTTTTTACTGTGTGTAACAACTGATTTGTCTTTATAATATTGCTTTTGTTTTTTTAATCTTACCGGAGATTTGGCTTAGATTTGTGGCGATGATTGTCATTCACGGTTTAGTTTTATTACTCTGCTTTTACAAACAAAATAAGTGACTATCACAATCTTAAGTAAAAATTTATCCCCAGACCCCATAACTTTTTTTTAAATTCCAATAGATTCGCGCGTTTACTTCGTGAAAATCAAAGTAAGTTAGCTGCCAAAATAACAGAGGAGCAGGGAAAGACTATCGCTGATGCTGAAGGCGATGTTCTAAGAGGAATCCGTAAGTTTTTTCACATTTCAATAAAGATAGATGTGTTTATGTTTTATGTGTAACACAATAATTTTGAAGAATGAGTAAAACAATAACTTTTTCACGAAAACTGACTTTCTTGTATCAATCCCTTGAAAGTTCAATTATTACGTAAGCACTATTGGGGGAGGGGGAGGGGGGTGGTCTTTTATTTTCTTATTTGGTGATTACGTCAACAGTAATTATTTACTTTTTTACCCACAAATTGTCTATGCTTGAAAACGAAATGCATTTTCGAGGATTCCTCCAAAAAAAACTAATACGTTTCCGTACTATAATTTTTGAGAGCTTAGCTGATAAGAGGAGGGGGGATATAAATAGCAGTAAATCTGCTTACGTAATACTTGAATGGCCCCTTGGATGTGTTCTGAGGACTGGATAAAAATCAGCATAATTTTTTATTACAGAATCGGTGGAACATTGCTGCAGTATCACATCTCTCCAACTTGGTGATTCTATCCAGAACATTTCCAGGGACATGGACACTCATAGCTATAAAGTACCTATTGGTGTTGTTGGTGGTAAGTAACTTTATTTATATAACACTTTTCAAGTTTAAATATTGGAGAAACAATAAAAATATACCTTCAAAGTAAGGTCATATAAGAGTAAAATGTCAGCTAAACAGTGTGTGTGTGTGAATGTGTCTGACTTGAGGTTTCACAATGTACAATGTCTCTTTAAAACCAGTACAGCAGCAGTTCGTAAACGGTAAGTTTAAGATCTCGAAGTTTTCAATTCCTTTTATAATATTGCAATTCATATACTTACTATATTTTGACTGTTTTAATTTAATTTAGATTTTTGTGAATAATATTTATATTTGTTTTTTAGATTTATATAATGATGATATAAATGCTTTTGTTTTATAATCTATAGCATCAGAACCAGTGTTCATTACGTTCATTTCAATATTCAATATAGTGGAATGAAGTAGAAACACTATTTTTTAAGTTTGATTTCTTTCAGATGATATGACTGTATTAAATTTTATAGGTGTTGCCGCATTCAACTTCCCCGTGATGATTCCGCTGTGGATGTTTCCACCAGCACTGGTTACTGGTAACACTTGCATCCTGAAGCCATCTGAACAAGATCCTGGAGCGACCCTAATGATGATGGATCTGCTTCAAGAAGCTGGAGCTCCACCAGGCCTTGTTAACGTAAGTTTAACATACCACATAAAATTAGAAGAAATTTTACTATCTATACTTAATATTATCTATAGTTGAATTATTGGTTAGGAAATACTTTAATAGGTAACTTATAGCGTTGGAGGTGAAAGTCGAGGTGATTTCGTAGTATGAACACCTATTTGGTGTAAAAAAATAATTCCTTTACAATTTTTTTACACCTGCTGATCATCATGATAACGTTTTTGGGATTGGGGACAAAAACCCTGGTGACGAGATATTAATAGCTTGTTAAAAGATATTAGTAAAAAGGTCCTAAAAGCAAACACATTCGAATATTCAATGTTTTAACTACATTTTTAAATATCTTGTAACGAAATTGAATGTTATATTTTAATCTTATATTATCACGCCATTTTCCCGAAGGGGTAGGCTGAGACCACGGATCTCCACTTGCTACAGTCCTGACATTCCTCTCTCGCTTCATCCACTTTCATTGCATTCACCATGCATGCTCGTCGGTTATGGGGGTACTTGTCCCAGACTTATTTGTACCAGGTATGTACGACAAGGCCTACATAAACCGATCTCACCATCCACGGTAGCCTTTTCTATCAAAAATTCAAAATAATTTATTCATATAAGTAACACAATGTACTCTTATGAACTTCAAAAAAGAAATATATGAAATGCTTCTAATTTTACATTTACTGCCAGTTCTCAAATCAAGGATGTAGAACGGAAGAGAAGGTCTGGCAATAAACTCTCCGCGACTCTTTTTAATGCCATGTTTTATGTTTTACACAACGTTTGTAAGGAGCTGCAACCATTACACCATGTTCCACATGACATCTTAAGTAATTAATAATAATAAAATTAATTAAAAACAAAGATTTGTCTATCAGCAGGAGGCATGGTGAAATAGGAGCACGCACTTACATTCTCGTGGGAACAACACGCAAATCCTACTTGTTAGGGAGCGTTCAAGTATTACGTAACGTATTTTTTGTCCTTTTGTATAACGTTACGATGCGGGGCGGGGATTGAATTACGCGTTATAGTTACTATTACTATACACCACATAATGGTAACTTGTAGGTATAAAGAGTCACTAGCTGGTCACGAAACGTTTTACTAGACTTGGGTACAGAAAAACGTTACGGCACGTTACATGGGGGGGGTCAATAATCTCCAAAAATTGCGTGACGTAATACTTGAACGCTCCCATACCCGCTTCTTATTCATCCGTTGTAAACCACCTAAGCATTCCATTTCGTATCCTTGTCATTACGTCCTATTTTAACCTGCACTGAATATAGTTTAATTACTAAAAGTATATTATCCAAAATGTTTAATAGGTTGTCCACGGTACACACGACACAGTGAATTTCATTTGCGACAAACCAGATATTAAGGCTGTGTCGTTTGTTGGCGGAGACGCGGCTGGCAAACATATTTACAGCAGGGCATCTGCCAATGGTATGTAATTGAAAAAAGCACACGTTCAAAAACCGGGACGGGTCTATTAAAATTCGAAAATATTAAGTTAAATGAGGGTAGTTAAAATCGCATAAACTAATAATCTACCCACTAATCCACATATATTTTAGGCAAACGTGTACAAAGTAACATGGGAGCCAAAAACCATGGTGTAATAATGCCGGACGCAAATAAAGAGCACACATTGAACCAGCTAGCGGGTGCCGCGTTCGGTGCTGCGGGACAAAGGTGTATGGCCCTTAGTACTGTTGTGTTTGTTGGTAAGCGCTTTTTAACTTAACTATTAAATTAATAAAAATCTTTTGTTATTTTCTAACTTAAAATTCCGGTGCTCTTTTTCTATTCTTATCTAATATTTGTATTAGCTTACGTTATCTAATCGACACCATTTGGTGTTGTCTTTGTTTTTATGTTTATAATCCTTTCAAATAATGTTAGTTAATAATGGAAATACCAATTCTTAATCTTTGGTCTTTTCTATTCTCTATCAATATCAAGTGATTTATTGTTACTTAGATGTGTGTTTAACTTAATTTTTCATTTGCTATTCGTGATTTGGCAGTCTCGAAGATAATTCGTTTAGTACCAACGTTGATGATGCCAATAATACAACACTATTTTATGGAATTATTATCCTTATAGGCGAAGCTAAGGAATGGATCCCCGACTTGGTTGAGAGAGGAAAGGCACTCAAAGTGAACGCGGGACATGTGCCCGGAACAGACGTCGGTCCAGTCATCTCTGTTAGAGCTAAGGAACGGATACACAAACTTGTCGAATCAGGTTAATTTATATTTTAATCTTATAATCTTAAAAGTTCAAGGACTATTCATAATAGGTTACCATCTTGTCTAAACAAATCATTTTTTTTAAATTAACACTCTACTATTGCATGCCTCAACCGCACCAGTACACAAGCAGATTGTTTCAATTTATGTATTAAAGAGAGATATTACTTCAAAATATCTCTGTGATATTGTGAATTTGGCAAGGCATACATTGCTACAATCAATACTGAATGATTTGATGTTTATGTAAGATCTTATAACAAAAACCATGTATTGTTTTTGTTAGGATATATGTATATATATAATTGTATATATCAGGGCCAATGTACAGTGACGACGAATACGGTTTCTTTTTATTAAAAAAAAAAGAATTAATACTACTTGTCAATGTAACTCAAATTGACCAATAAATTAACAAAGACAAGTATTTAAATCAGAAATTTAGTTAACCTCCTTCTTGAATATTAATTAGTACTTGTGGTACAATGTTTAATATCAGATTAAGACTAAAAATCGATTACATATAAGTTTTTAAGATTACAAACACCTTTAAAACCTAAAACAAAATAAATATGATTGAATTTTTCCCAGGTGTAAAGGAAGGTGCCAAATTAGTTCTCGATGGCCGTGGAGTCAAGGTTTCTGGTTTCGAAAAGGGCAACTTTGTCGGTCCTACAATTTTGACTGACGTCCAACCAAACATGGAATGTTACAAAGAGGAAATATTTGGCCCAGTTCTAGTCTGCCTCTTCGTGGATACATTAGACGAAGCAATTACTCTAATTAACTCAAATCCATACGGAAACGGTACAGCTGTGTTTACTACGAATGGGGCAACAGCCAGAAAATTCGCGGCGGAAATCGACGTTGGTCAAGTTGGAATAAATGTGCCGATTCCGGTTCCATTGTCTATGTTCTCATTTAGTGGAACCAGGGGAAGCTTTTTGGGTACAAATCACTTCTGCGGTAAACAGGGTATTGACTTCTATACAGAGTTGAAGACGGTGGTGTCATATTGGAGGCAAAGCGACGTTTCTCATACTAAAGCGGCTGTTTCTATGCCGACACAACAGTAATACTCAATTCAGTTATTTTAGGAGAAAATGTAAAGAGCATTTATTTTTTGTATCATATTGTTATAATTACATAATCATGTCTTCCATTATATTTTGTTAAAGGTTTATTATGTATCATGTTAAGTAAATTATATTCATAAAAACGATTGACTTTCATTTATAACTTAACAATGTCTTGGTAATTTAAGTCGAGAATGTATCATAAAGTATATACAATTTAAAATATGTTGACCCTACAACTAAACACGTATTTTAATTAAAAATCTACGATTACTAATTAGACAAAGGCAATAGGCATTGTCTTAATTCGCAGAGGTAATCAGGTTAAAAAATTACTGAATAGAAAATATTTGTTTAAATTGTTAATACTCTCAACTCGAGCGCATGTAATTGACACTTAAGCACTATTGAAACATCTGGTCACAATCGAATATGACGTTGACAGTTGAGTTCTTTTAGAAGAGCTTCTCATTTTTAAAATCTTATTATTTTTAATTTATACTAAACTTTTCCTAAATTCTACTTGCTAGTAAAGCTAGGTGTATTTAAAGTATGTATAAGTATTCGAAAATAAAACATTTTTGTAAATGAAAAGCAAATGAATTAATAAATTAGATTATTTCATTGTTTATGATACATACTAAAGCAATAGCAATTTGTGTTTGTAAACACACATTGTTTAATCGTAATGTTCGTAACATGACATCATGTTATTCTAGCAATTCGAGTTTCCTTTGTTACTTGATCGGTAGAAATGATGGGCCAAACACGTTTCATAATGAATACCAGTGTCACAGTGTTAATATTATTCCTTACACATAGTTTAGGATTGACTCCGCAGTGCAGGAATGAACGAGGAGAGCCAGTAGATTGGTAAGTTTAAATTAAAAAACTGGCTCAACAAAGTATTTAAAGATATATCTATCTAGTATATTTAAAGACAAAGTTTCTTTATATTATATTATTGTTTAATATGAGTATTTTTAATTACTGTCACTTCATGATGTAAATTTTACATTAAAATTGTGTTTTTATTTACATATGAGTAAGAGACTGACTATATGCTTGATACAGAAACTATGTCTCATTTAAGTATTCCATGTCAATAATGCTAGCTAACCTATTTCTGCTGATGATATTAAGGTAAAATTATTATTACTAAGTAACTCTATGTAATTTTTAACAATATAAATAATATTTGGATTAATTAACTCAAATGATTAAGTAAAATCTATGACTGTATAATCAACATATGTAATAACTACAGGTTCTATGTTTACAAGTTACCCAGGGAAAGAAACCATTTGAATCCTTTAGTAAGACGAGGTGTAGCTTACATGCATCTGACACCATCTAAGCTTAGAGGGGGTTGGATTATGTCAGATTTATCAATTGGTGACCCTCGTTCAATGGTTGGCAGAACCTTAGCACCTTTATATCAGGTAAAGATGCAACAACACAACCTATACTTCTGTAAGTTTTTATTGAATTGGTGCCAGCTCATGAAAATAATTGTAATTTCAGGATAAAAACACAATTTCAGTAATTTACAATGACCAACCGCCATCAACGGAAAATAAGCCTGATTTATTACAATCTGTGGCAGAAATGTATTCTAAGAGTAAAAAAGGTAAATCTACAGATCTTTCATTGAGATCTGATGAATCTATTGCTATATCTTGCGTTAGTAGGTGTGGAAGACCTACTAGCTATACAGTAAATGCAATAAGAATTACCAGACACATATCTGCCCCATTCAACATCTTAGGGGGTTATGGTACAAAGCTTTTTAATTATTTTCCTATTATCATAATAAATATAGCTCCTATTTTTGATAGATCCATCTAGTTTTTATACCATTATAAATTCAAATGTCTTCAGTTTCAGATTTATTTAGCCCTTATTGTTACATTTTCAGGCCAACAGAACCAATCTACTATGAAAAAATATAAAAAATTCAAACTTGGTGACAAATACTATGATGATTATGATTTAGCTGAAATGTGTAAAATGCATTCGAAATTCATGAAAACTAGAGTAGAGAATGGCCATACTAAAGGTGTTATTCTTGGTGACAAGTTCACTTCCTCATGGCTTGTTCATTCTGTGCCACGCTTTCCACCTGTACCAGACAGTAAGTACTTAGTTAATTCATAAAAAGTTTATCTGTTTGCTTACACAGAACTAACTAAAAAAAATTACATATCAAATTGTAAACCTTTTCCTAGGGATTTTGAAAATGGTAATTTAAACAAACGAGCAGTGTTGGCCTAGTGGCCGAAGGGTGAAGGAAAACATCGTGAGGAAACCGACATGTCTTAGACTCAAAGAGCTGACGGCGTGTGTCAGGCACTGGAAGCTGATCACCTACTTCCCTATGAGATTTAAAAATGGTCATGAAACAGATTCAGAAATCTGAGGCCAAGACCTAAAGAGGTTGTAGCGCCACTGATTTATATTTTATTTTAATTAAACAAACTCAATGCTTTTTTTAGGTAATGGTCTAAACACAAGTTCATATAGTTATCCAACAAGCGGCATGAAGTTTGGGCAATCGTTCCTTTGCGTATCCGTCCAAACGGCAACACTTAACCAAATCGGCATGCAGTTGAAATACAACGAGCCATCAATAGTATATCATCGTTTGCCGCAGGAATTTGAAAATGAATTACCCAATTTGGTAGATGTCATTCGAAATAAAACTGTGGATGCATCGCCTTGGTGAGTTGGACTTTATTTACGTTTTTATTTGTAATAATATTTGAATTAATCATATTGTTTTGTTATGGATGAAAAAAATATAAATATATAGCATCGTTTTTACACCAATAAATTAATTAAATATATTTCCTAGTGATGCAGCGAGTACTACAATAACTACTACGAATATCAAACCTATTACCTAACCTATTATCGGTGATATTTTAAGCATACGTCGATAAACCCAGATTCCAGTTTTTTACTGGATTCCAGATTCCAGTTTCCAGGTTTTTTCCAGACGCTTCCAGTTTTTTAGACAGAGTCTCTGTCACCGTCCAAGATTCTACGCCGTAGAGCAGCAGAGATGCTATGGTCACCCTTTTCACCAATCATTGTGCCTAGATATCGTAGTTTCGAGAAGAGAAAGAAATATAAATCTTAGTAAATTAAATAATAAATAAAGACATTTTATTTTATGAGCTTTACATGCAAAAATATTAAGGGTGATATAAATAATTAATTGACATGTACATTAAGAATTAATTTTCGTGTTAATAATTCCAGGTACCACATAGAAAGCTTCGAAACTTTAGTTGGTCGCAAATTCCTGTCATTTGCGAAAAGTGCGATGTTCAACGACGATTTGTACAGTGGTTTAGTGGCTGAAGTATTGCAGTCTGATCTTTTAGTTGAGTCTTGGATGAATGGACCGGGAACTTTGGATTCGGAATGTAATAGGAATTTCCAGTAAGTTTCATTTTACAGATTTTTGGGCTGGACAAGCGTAGTTAAATTTTTTTGAAGTTATAGTTCTCTTGGCGTGTTAGGGAAAAATGATG
This sequence comes from Pieris macdunnoughi, assembly GCA_905332375.1. Classification (NCBI taxonomy): domain Eukaryota; kingdom Metazoa; phylum Arthropoda; class Insecta; order Lepidoptera; family Pieridae; genus Pieris; species Pieris macdunnoughi. Next base: position 964,894 of record CAJOBZ010000018.1, on the reverse strand, counting down.
ATAGTAAATTTTTCGATGCGCGCGCACACTCACTTAAAACCGACACCCTGAGTATCTGTTCAAACGTCGGTAAAACAGTCTGGGCCGCTAGTTGGCGCTTGCTCTGTTTTATCATGGCGTAGAGTTTTTAGAGTCGTGTTTATTCAAACTAAAATAATGATTTCTATACGAGAAAACCCTTTCCAATGAGATAAAAAACATAGTGTTTATTGTAAAATATCATGATTAGTAAATATTATATCGTTTCGATTGGAAGTGACCATTAAAATGGACAAGAAAAATGCAATTCCAAGAGGGAAACGTCCCTCTAAAGTGCTCGAAGAAAATTATTACGCCAAAGATGTATAACTTCTAACATGTGTATTGTGTGTACATAAATACACACAAGTTTTTTTTTATAACCTATATATAACTACAGGATAGATATAATAGAACTTTACTCAACGCCCGTGATTTGATTTTTGATTGTGAATTTTTGCATTTATTTCATAATTTACATACCTATACTTTTTTTTAATTACTTGTTTACTGAAAATCTTTTTTAAATATGTACAGGGTCCGAAACATCGAACGCCTAAAATTTCCCATAGCCAAGATGTCGTTTACCTCTCACAACGACCACTCGAAGTGGGCCGTGGCCGTGGCTCACAAGATGCACAATAGTCAGGATACCAAAGTAGCAGACTACTGGGTGTGTGTCGGAGATATTAATAGAGCTGTAAGTATCTTGTGAGCAATTTATACTTATCTTGAAGGAAAACATCCCGTGGAAACTGTCTTAGACCTCATTAATAGGCCGAATACGAAATTCCGCCCGTATCACCTCGACATCCGTCCAAGGGCGGATCCAGCTTTGGCGCCAGGAGGGGGTCACATAGTCGTGGTCAAGTCAAGAACTTATAATTTAATTTTGATAACAATAGATACAAGTAAAAAGTAGGTATTTTATTAATGTACGTAAGTATTGCAATTAAAAATATTCTTTATTGTACACTTGAAAAACTTAACACATAATATTGTGTACATACAGGTTGGTCCAACTAGTGACGTCAATAAATTTTTTTTAGATTCCTCACACCTGGGGGATACGAAAATACCCCATGTATGTTTCGTGATTTTTTGTAGTTTTCGAGTTATAATTTTTTTTGTGTTTTTTGAATGTTTTCTGCCAGCGAGGTTTCAAAAATTCCTATCTTTTTTTGTTGTAGGTATTTTGCAGTTTTTTTTCTGTGAAATGATTGTCTTAAATGTTGTTCAAATAAAAAAAATCTCAGCTTCCTATAATTAGTTAAAGCTACTCAAAAAAGGTTTTAAAGTTAGAAGTTTAGTTTTTAGCTGGATTTGTCCAAACATTCGACTTCAATTTAAAAATACAAAAAGAAGTTTCCATAGGTTCTGGCTAAGTTTAAAAACTCCGCAGGGTTCTAAGCTACCAAAATCATAGAAAAAAAATGGCACTTAATTGGTATTTTATTTGTAATCGGCCTTTAAGGTGGATAGGCTAAAAATCATTGAAGCATTAATAATGTTTTTTTTCGACTTTTATTATTCTTATGGTAAATTTCATGAGTATTGGTCAAGCCGTTTCGGAGAAGTTCGAACGAAGTTCGAGTGTCGAAACACCGCGAGACGAGAATTTTATATATTAGAAATAGTATTTTTTCAGTAAATTGTGTTTTTTATTTGTTATTAAAAAAAAACAGGTAATTTCACAACTAGCAATACTCATTTCGAATAACATTTTGAATTTTGAGTGGTAAGACCAAAATTATTGTAAGGATTACACGAGCTACTTTTTTTACGGGTATTAAAATTAGTAAAAAATAGATCGTAAAGTTTCATTTGCCATAAGAAAAATAAAAGTTAAAAAAAAAACAGTTTTAATGCTTCAATGATTTTTTGCCTATCCACATTAAAAGGCCGATTACAGCTACATTTATTTTACGGGTATTAAAATTAATTAAAAAACCACATTATTAAGTTTTATTTACCATAAGAATAATAAAAGTCGAAAAAAAAACATTTTTAATGCTTCAATGATTTTTAGCCTATCCACAAAAAAAAAATCCACCGATTACAACAAAAAAAGACCAATTAAGTATCATTTTTTTTCTATGATTTTGGTAGCTTAGAACCCTGAGGAGTTTTTAAACTTAGCCAGAAGCTATAAAAACTTCTTTTTGTATTTTTAAATTGAAGTCGAATGTTTGGGCAAATCCAGCTAAAAACTAAACTTCTAACTTTAAAACCTTTTTAGAGTAGCTTTAACTAATTTTAAGAAGCTGGGATTTTTTTTACTTGAACATCATTTAAGGCAATCATTTAACAGAAAAAAAACTGCAAAATACCTACAACAAAAAAGATATGAATTTTTGAAACCTCGCTGGCAGAAAACATTCAAAAAACACAAAAAAATGTATAACTCGAAACTACAAAAAATCGCGGAACATACATGGGGTATTTTCGTATCCCCCAGGTGTGAGGAATCTAAAAAAAATTATTGACGTCACTAGTTGGACCAACCTGTATACACGTACATATTACCATCTTCTCTTGAAGACAACCAGAGAAACACTATCACGTATTTTTTTTTTTTTTGAAGTGGAATCTCGCTGTTGGCCTTTAGGGCCTTTACAGCTCAGCTCGGGCTGTTTTGGCGAGCTTAGCTCGGCCTGACTATCACGTACGGAATGAGGCAGCCTATTTATATTACATAACCGTGGTGAATGATTTGTCATAACAGCTAGAGGTATGTCGAGGGGTATTACGTTAAACTTCGCAAAAGTGAAGAGATGGTACGACAAGGGATTCCATCAAACAAAATAGAAACAGACAAAATACCTAAAAATATATTATAATAACTAAATCAATTTTTCTTTAACGTGTTTTCCCGAAACGCGTTATTACGTCATTTACGTCAAAGGGTACGTTTTCATGAACGTGGAGAAGTGCCAGTCCGGTTAGGCGATCTTCAACCATTGAAGATCTTAGCCACGATTTAATTCTGCGCAACGTAGAGAAAGACCTTTCTGCTGTCGCTTCGCTGACAGGGTATCCAATTTTCCTATATTAGTATACATATTGATGTCACAATTTAAAATAAGACTATGTTATGATATGTTGAAGTTTAGTCGTTCCGATTCCGGTTGAGGTAAGGTCTAGCTTAATTAAATATGAAATGTATGTAGTTACATATAATCTGTATGGTGACAAATTTATATATAAAATCATTATGTTCAATTAGTGGTCCACCTAAGTCCTGCTCAGGGGGGGGTCATGACCCCCATGACCCCCCCCTCTGGATCCGCCGTTGCATCCATCCTTCCACAACTGAGCATTTTTTAAGGCAGTTTTGCCGCGAAGACCTTACCAATTCTTAAAAGGCCGGCAACACACTTGTCCTCTGGAAATGTGAGTGTCTGAGCGTCGGTATCATTTAACATCACATGAGCTTCCTGCCCGTTTGCTCACTGTTACATAAAAAAATAACATTTATTTACCAATTAATAAAAAATCACTCACACTCTAATTTTTAATTCCGTAGAATTCTGACAGCTATCATTTTTTGACATGTCAGAGATGGCAAACCTTTTTGGCCGGGCACATTTTTCAATTTCAATATGAGTCTGAACATCTGAGTCTATACATACATTTTATTTGTTAGTGAATATATCCATTTTATTAAGTGCGGTGCTCACATTAAAAGTGATTTAACGGCGAGTGATAATTTCGTCCCTTTTCATCACAAACATTTAAAAACGCATAAGTAAAGATAACATTGTATTTTTTTTAAAAGCTTTACTAAGCCTGGAATTAGTAGGCAGTGATGCCAGCTAAATAATAAAATAAAGTAATTAAAGTTAATTCGATACATTGTTCGTGATATTGAAATATTTGTTATTTTTGTATTAGGTCGCTTGAGTAAGTAAATATTGAGATTTACATTTTTGTAGGTAAAACATAAAAAATACGTAGCCTTTTTTGAAGTTATACTTCTTTAGGCGCGTTATGAAAAATTGATGAGAGTGAAATTTTACGATGCGCGCGCACCTGTGACACAAAGTTGTCAGTGTGATTATAGCGTGTGCGAGCGAGATGGGAATAAGACAATCTACAAGTAGAAAGAAATAGAATATGCGTGAAGTTAGCAGCTATGCTAAGAATTTTGAATGAACATAATGACATTTACCTTTTAAACAAATAAAGGAGTTTTAATTATTTTTTCAAAGAAATTTAGCAATGCTTTTTCACAAAGACCTATTGTTACTTAGTTAAAAGGTTATGAAACATACGTAGTTATTAAATTGAATGAATAATAAATTATAATAATAATTATTATTAATATTAATTAATAATTGAATAATATTAAATTATTAACGTTAAATATTTGTTATTAATTATTTAATATTTAAAAAAAATGATAGCCTAAGAAGTATAACTTTTTACGCGCGTACAAGTACACGCACCCTTTTTTTTATTGCCCTCACATAAGTCAAATTTGTCTCTTTTTCGGTGGAGAACTTTTTTAAGTAGCAACACGGAACTCTACGGAAGGAAAAATCAGAGTATAGACTAGATAACCGCCTTCGGTTTTTTGAAGTCGGTTATATTTGACACATATCATAACATATAACATATGTATCTCTTTGTGCAAAATATTTGATTTTTTTCAGTTGCCCCAAGAGTCCCGTGGTGGTGGAACAGTTTGTACGTCTGGTCCCATACTTTGGGGTAATTTCGCGCATTTAATCGAATCTGTTCAATCTTGTAATAATTAGATTTAAACCTTTGATTAGAGAAGTTCAAAGAAGTTAAAATTGACGGCGATATTAAACAATAGTTTAGTACGTCGATATACTTTATTATTAAAGAGTTTTGTTGAGAGGAGGAAGAATTCTAGTGTTATTAAAGTCCTTTTTATCAAGATTCCTAGGTAACTTAGTAATCTATGTTACTACTTACCTCTGAAATACCTATATCCCTACCTTCGATTAAGACAAAAGTTAAATATTAAGACAAAATAAATCATTGTATTGCGGCATTTTGACTAGTCTCCCCGTCTCTTTTCATCACAATGTAAACACAATTTGACAGAGAGAGACAAAAGAGTACTATTCAAGAGTGGAAATATTTTATTTTTTCATGCAATTAATAGAGGCGAATAAGATTTCTCTAATCAAAGGATATGTTTTCTGTGATAAATAGTTTAAGCAAAGTTGTAAATATGGCGTAGTTAAGATATCTTTTAATTTATGAAAAATTGTATTAAATTTATTAATAGTTATTTTTTGTGTAAATTCATTCGAAAGTGCAAGCGCATAGAGTGTACTTATCTAGATGATAGCGACTTATTAGAGTCTAACAATGGGGGGCACAGAATTTATCAGAATTTGTGGGATGAACTCAAAACAATTATGTTTTCGTTGGGAGTCGAAGTCAGCAGTTTTCCGCATTACGGACGCTTTTTTTACTACTGTAAATATTTTCTTTTGTAATGTAAATTTTTCATTTTATTGTGTATAATAAAAGCTTTTTATTATTATGTTTTATTACTTATGTGCATTCTTGAGTGTAGACATCGAAATATGCATATTCAGTATTTTTAGTCATAGTTGCGCAGTGTAACATGGACATTCGCTTTTATGTATTTGTGTTTTGTATACATAATGTATATGGAAAAAAAGGATGGAATTATGTAAACTTGCACTGTAGGGATAACTATGATGTTCCTATTGACTGGTAAAAAATATTTTTTCTATACGGTAATTATTGGTATTAATTAAAAAAAAAATCAGTGGCGCTACAACCTCTTTAGGTCTTGGCCTCAGACTTCTGAATCTGTTTCATGATAATTTTTTAATCTAATAGGCAAGTAGGTGATCAGCCTCCAGTGCCTGACACACGCGGTTGACTTTTTGGGTCTAAGGGCCAGTTTTTTGATCCGTAGTAAAAAATGGTTTTACCATTTGTTACATTAACTATAGTTAAATGAATAACCATTGGTAAAATCGTAAATGCGTTTTTCAATGCCTTTTTTAACTATAGTTAAAGTTAACAATTTGTCAATTTGTTGCCAGTGCAATGAGCAATGACATCCCAAAAAATGTGGTTCTTTTTTGTGGGGATCATTTATTTTGTATGACAACACTAGACATATTGAGTGAATGAAATCCATTTTTGCCATCTTCATTCGTTATTTGCGCTTTGAAGAGTTTGAAGTGTCAAATTAATCTAAATAACACGATATAAATAAAGTTGTTTTTCTGTGATTTAATACGGTTTACACTTTTTACGATACTTAAATATATAAATAACGATGTCCGCAAACAGCCAACGGTCAAATAAGTAAGTTCAAACATATTTTCGTGTTATTTATTCCGGTTTATCTTGTGTTTCGTAATAGAAAGTAATACATTTATGTTTTGTTAAAGGGACCATACTGCTAACTTCGCCAAAAAAGAAACTGCCAAACTGGTGATGCTTCTCAAGGATTACACAGTCGTAACCTGCAAACAACTGATCACTGCAGCAATGTACAAAAAGATGCAGCTTGGAAATCTCTGTGACGTTTTCAACTCAGATGGGTCTAGACACCGAAGTGTTAAATTTAATATACATTTAATGAAGGTGTAGGCACATTTTTATATTTATTCTTGTATAGCTGTGTCCTACAACAAAAGGAAAAAATCTTTTAACCCTTTGGAAACAAGGAAGCGGATTATGATCCACACGGATAAAAAAAGAGTTTAGAAACAAAGACAAATAAGAGAGGATGATTTGTTCAATTATGCTTAGGAAGAGCATCAAAAACATTTGCTGCACCAATGAGAGGCCCACCAAAAATTCATACTGCATAAAGAGGAGGTGCACCAAAAAGTGATGCAGCAGATGGAAGAAAGGCACAATAAATATATGTAGCAGCAAAAAGAGTTGCATCAAATTGAGGTGAAATGCAAGAAGAAACAATTAGAAAATATTTAATTGCTACTTTAGGGTTTCATGTAAATTTTGTAATGTTTTTTTAATAAAAATGGTTTGTATTTAAGTTATAATTAAACAGTTTATTAATCAAGTCAAATGTTTTATTTATAAATTCTTGTAATAAAGTAGATAGATGCTAACTCACAAATGTAATAAAAGCCCTAAAGAATATCATAGGTCCCTAACTAATGTGTAGCTGTAGTTTTTAGTATAAGTACATACTTGTATGTACTTATAATAATTATAAGTTAATATTATTAGTAATATATAAATAATATTAACTCTAATTCATTATGTATTCTATTGCCTATAATATTAACTTATAATAATTATAAGTTAATATTATAGGGAATAAAACACATAATGAATTAGTAATATACTTAATTATATACTGCTGCGGTTCTGTAGCTAGTAATGAAGCAAAATAGGTTTGTATGAGCTGCTGTCTATATATACTCTTGTTCTTGTATTTTATTTAATTATAATAATTATAAGTTAATATTATAGGCAATAAAACACATAATGAATTAGTAATATACTTAATTATATACTGCTGCGGTTCTGTAGTTAGTAATGAAGCAAAATAGGTTGGTATGAGCTGCTGTCTATATATACTCTTGTTCATTGGCAGTTTAAGATCATTCCCAATTTCAGTAACAATCCAGAGCACTGTTCCCTTCGATAGGGGGTAACAGTGACAAAAATCTACATCATCCCAGGTTTCTAATGGCGGATGACATTGCCTAAATATTTTTGGTCACTCATTAACACATTCTCATATAATATTATCGCCTTCTTCATCGTCTCATTAATTAAAGTATCTCAATATGTTTAAATTCATCATTAGATAGTAATAAACGTATTTATCATAGTTTGATTTCTGTGACAAACAGCTGTTAGTATATAAATTACCAGCGGCCATCTTTTTAACCCTCCGATACTGAGTAGTTAACTTTTTTTGACTAATGGTTAGATATTTTACCATTGGATGCTCTTACCACGGATCAAAAAACGCATTTTCCTGATATTTAACTAATAGTAACGATTTTTTACCAATAGTTGAGTTAACTACGGATCAAAAAACCGGCCCTAAGACATGTCGGTTTCCTCACGATGTTTTCCTTCACCGTTCGAGTGAATGTTAAATGCGTACATAGAAAGAAAGTCCATTGGTACACAGCCGGGGATCGAACCTACGTCCTCAGGTATGAGGACGGCACGCTGAAGCCACAAGGCCAACACTGCTCTAACAATGGTATTAATTAAAGCAATACAGAATTCGAGTCTGGTAAAGTCGCTGAAACCTAAATTTCTTTGTATGAAACTATATACACACATTTCTGTGATTATAATGAGTGTATAAAGCGACCGATTTGGAACGTTTGTATACAGAATTCGTAAATATCCATATATAGGAGATGTCTTGTAGCGGTATCAAAAAAATTGGATAAAGTGAGTACCCTGTTTAGTGCCCGGGGTAGTCATGACCCCATCATCCCCTCTGGATACGGCCATGTATTGTATTTCTAAACACATTTACTTTTAAATATTACTTTAGCAAGAAACGCTTTACGATGATGATAAATAGCACGAAACTAGAAATTTTGATATTTAAAAAATAGGTTTTTTAGGTGGTTTATTTACAAACCCCCAAGCGAAGACCTTCCATTCCTTGGTCATGGTAGAAACTTTACATTCATAACTTCAAGTGAGTTTGGCCGATGGAATCCGTACCATATGAATATCAATTCTCACACTTTATTACGAAATACTTTAGCGCCAGTGTTTAAGGTATGTCATTAAATTTAAGGAGGCATTGTACTATGAAAATATTTAAGAACTCAAACCCATAAACTACGACGCCAATTATTGTATAATTATATTAATTATCAACAGCTGATGTCTGCAACTATAAATTAATTACAGTAGATCTTTAAGTATGCAAGTTGCAAATACATAGCGTCATAGTCATAGAATAGTGACATCTGACAAATAGCAAACTTTACAGGACAACCATTTCAAAATAATATAATCATGTTAGTTTTTAACTTTTTTAATTAATGTTCTGTAATTATGAAAATTGACATACAAGCAAACAATATGGTTTCTATTGAAACAAAATAAAATTAAATTACACGATTTTATAGAAACGTCAATGAGCTTCTATCAAATCCGTCACTTTACCCACTGATTAATTTGAAATTTAAAACACATGAAAATTTTTTTTAGTGTAGCCGTAATATTTAGTCAATGTAGTATCCAAATATGATAAAAAGTGGATTTTGGATTTTTTTTCAAACCGTCATTGTTCTACGATCATGACGATAGGCCTGATAGGATGATTTACGTATAAAGATTGACCGACCTAAAATTGACATATTCCTTTTTTTTTTTTTTTTTTATGTAATAGGAGGCAAACGGGCAGGAGGCTCACCTGATGTTAAGTGATACCGCCGCCCATGGACACTCACAATGCCAGAAGGCTCGCAAGTGCGTTGCCGGCCTTTCAGGAATTGGTACGCTCTTTTCTTGAAGGACCCTAAGTCGAATTGGTTCGGAAATACTTCTGTGGGCAGCTGGTTCCACATAGTGGTGGTGCGCGGCAAAAACTGCCTTAGAAAACGCTCTGTTGTGGAACGACGGACGTCGAGGTGATACGGATGGTATTTTGTATTTTGCCTTGACGTCCGATGATGAAACTCAGCTGCAGGTATTAGACCGAACAACTCCTCTGAACATTCTCCATGGTAAATGCGGTAGAAGATGCAGAGAGATCCCACATCTCTACGCAACGCCAAGGGATCAAGCCGCACGGAAAGTGACTGGTCGTCGACGATTCGAACCGCTCTTCGTTGAATACGGTCAAGTGGAAGGAGCTGGTACTGGGGAGCTCCCGCCCAGAGGTGAGAGCAGTACTCCATATGGGGCCGAATTTGCGCTTTATATAGTTGCAAGCGGTGGCCCGGAGTGAAGTACCGTCTCGCCTTGCTGAGCACACCAAGCTTTTTGGAGGCTAATTTAGCCTTTCCTTCCAGATGACCGCGAAACTGAACGTTATTCGATATGTCAACGCCCAGTATTCCGATGCTAGCTGAGGCTTTAAGGAGAGTGTCTTCAAAGAGGGAGTAGCGACAAAGGGAGTTTTTTTAGCGGAAAACGCGCATACTTGTGTCTTCTTGGGGTTAAATTGGACTAGATTTAGTCTACCCCAGTCCGAGACTCCACGTAGAAGAGTTTCGACTTCAGACACAAGTTTGTTCCGGTACTCATCGACAACAGCCCGAGAAATACCTGCCCGGCCAGTATAAAAAGTATCCCCAGTGCTGTCGTCCGCATAGCAATGAATGTTGCTAAGCTGCAACATATCATTGATATGCAGAATAAACAGGGTCGGGGATAGGACACAGCCTTGTGGGACACCAGCATTCACAGGTTTCAGGTCGGAGCATGCTCCGTCGATGACGACTTTGATGCTCCGATCAGCGAGAAAGCTGGAAATCCAGTTGCATAATTTCTCAGGGAGCCCATAGGCTGGAAGCTTCGAGAGCAGTGCTCTGTGCCACACCCGATCGAAGGCTTTCGCTATGTCCAAACTTACCGCCAGCGCCTCCCCCTTGGACTCAATTGCCTCTGCCCACCTATGTGTAAGGTATACAAGGAGGTCACCAGCCGAGCGACCACGACGGAAGCCGTACTGAGAATCGCTAATCAGCTGGTGGCCCTCTAGATACCTCAAGAGCTGGCTGTTAATAATGGTTTCCATTATTTTGGAGAACAAGGAGGTTATAGCTATTGGGCGATAGTTGGACGGATCAGAGCGATCGCCTTTTTTAGGGATCGGATGTATCGAAGCGATCTTCCAGCACTTCGGAACAGTGCCGAGCGTGTAAAGGTACCGGAAAAGGCGCGTTAGGACCGGAGCCAACTCAGGAGCACAAGTACGCAGCACAATTGGAGGGATGCCATCAGGCCCGCTCGACTTATGGATGTCCAAGGAAGACAAAGCTTTACGGATAGCACGTTGCCGGAATATAACTTCGGGCATCGTAGTATCACACCGCAATAATGTCGGTGGTTCCTTCCCTTGATCATCCAAAGTGGAGTTCGACGCAAAGAGACAGCCTAGAAGATCGGCCTTCTCTTTCGCGGTATGGGCAAGTGAGTCATCCTCCCTATGCAGTGGTGGAATTGAGGGCTGACAGAAATTCCCTTGGACAGCTTTGGCAAGAGACCAGAAGGCTCGAGTTCCCGAAGGGAGGTGGGCCAATTTCTCACCAAATCTGGCAATGTGCTCTGACTTTGCTTTAGCGATTTCTCGCTTGAAGGACCTGGAGGCTGAATTGTATGCTTTTTTACGTTCGCCGATAGTCACATCACAGAATGTCACCGCTTCTGCCCAGGCTTTAAAGAATTCACGCTTACGGCGCAAAGCCGCTTTGCAGGAACGCCTAAACCAAGGCTGGGACTTGCCACCGACCGGCACCGCAGAGAATGGAATAAAGAGTTCCATACCCTGCAGGACCACCTCGGCGACAGAGTCAGCGACGGCATCTGGAGTACTCGACGAAAAGCAAATGGGCCCCCAAGGGTAGGACGCAAAAAAAGACCGCATCCCATCCCAATCTGCTGACTTATAGTGCCACACGCGGTGACAGCCCGTGAAGCTAGGCCGAAGAAGGCGCGTGAACGGCACAATGCTCCGGACCACACAATGATCTGATGAACCCAATGGCGGTTCAACAGAGACTTGGTAGTTCTCCGGATGTGAAGTCAGCAGAAGGTCCAACAAAGAGGGTTTATGACCATCCACATCTGGTATTCGCGTAATCGCAGGGACCATTTGCGTCAAGTCATAAGCCAAAGCAAAGTCGTGAAAGGATCTTCCCGCATGATCGGTGGTTTCTGAGCCGAGCCAATCGGCATGGTGGGCGTTAAAATCGCCAAGTATCACGATTTCAGCGGTAGGAACCCTTTCGAGCAGGGAATCTGTAGCCATTTGGATGTGCTCAATGAGTCGGTCAGTTTCGGTATTTCCGCTATGGGACCTATACAGGCATGCATAGAATCGCGGATGGTCATCGCAGTCTACGCGCAGCCAGAGGTTAGATAGGTCCCTTCCTTCAAGCGTCCCGAGGCGACGAGAACAGATATCCTCTCTGACGTACACGCAAACTCCCGCCCGCGGCACAAATGAATGTTCCAATTTGTACCCCGGGTAGGAGAGGTAGGAAGTATCAGCCGGGGAGGAAATCTGAGTCTCGGTAAGAAAGAGCAAGGCCGGCTTCGCAGTCTCTAAATGGTAGTGGACTGCGTTGATAAATTGGGCCCCCAACATTTGTGGAATCCCCCGGGGGGGGGGGGGGGGGGTTTTTTTTGTGGGGTTGCTCCGTTTGCCCCAGAAGATAACTGTTTTTATGTTGAGCGCAAATTGCCCCCAAATACGAGGGCACTTGCTCCACCACCGTGCTAATTCCGGTGTGAAGGATTTCCACAGCGAGCGCGTGTGGACCCCCTTTCTTTTCTGCACCTTCATATTTCATGGGGGGGGGCTCCGGGAGTCTCTCTCACCGCACGAAACGCGAGTACAATAAGGTGAACTTATTGCATCACTTCACGCCGGTTTTTACTGCCCCGGTCGTGCCTGCCCATTTGGCTGAAGCCCGAAGGCAACAGCATGGCACTCCCACTAGGAAGGGGTTGACTGATTGCGCTGATGAAATAACCTCTGTCACAGGTTATTTCACCAGTGGGCGATGGGGTCGTCACGTCCCGACGCCACCTAATAAATCCTATTTTAACACAGATCTTAGAGCTATAGCGACACATACCATCTAGGGCTATAATCACTGCCACGACGTCATAACCCTGAAAAACGCGCAAACAAAGTTATTCCGGCAATAGTATGGATTTCCGGGGACTGCCTCACTCGCTGCCGCAGCACCCGCCTAAAAAAAGGGTGCCTGTACTTGTGCGCGCGTAAGAAGTTATATACTTCTTTGGCAGTATTATAAATAGTTTTTGATTGCATACAAATAATTAATTACAATTAAATAATCAAAGACTGTAAAAGGAGTCATTATAGTCAATAAAGTTCAGTTTACATTTGAAAATGAATAAGAATAAATAAATAAATATTTATTATTATTTTCTAATATTAACAAGTATTGATTTAAATATTCAATTTCAATCACTTCTGATTATAATTCAGACGCACATATAAAATTCGCACTTGTATAATGAAAACACGTATTTTAAATGTAGAAACTCAAAGCATGTTAATAAATATTTTCAATAAATATTTCACTCTCATCAATTTTTCATAACGCGCCTAAAGAAGTATAACTTCAAAAAGTTTAGACTATTTCCTCCCTAAACAGGCCGTGCTGAGTCGATAGCACTCCCAAAGCGATATCTCTAACCGTTTCAGAGATAGCATTCCCAAAACCCTAAATTATCACTTATCAGCTACTATTTCCTGCACCAAATTCCCAATGACGAACGTAAAGTCTCGTCCAATACGTTACCCTCATTTACTAATAATTACCGAGTCAGTTTCGTACCTATCATTAGCTAATTACCATCTGCATTCATCTGCAACTGCACCAGGAATGGATGGGAAAGGGTCTTAATTGAAAATTAAAAATATGATTTCTATATAATATGTTAATCTGCATTACGTTACAATCGAACTTTACTAGTGCCATGTCATTTCTTGGTGAGTTATACGAAAAATTTCTGAGGTAATCTTCCAAACCCCAGAACTTGTATACCACACAATATTCCCCAAAAAACGCGGAATAGATATCCTGAACGCTTGCTTTATTATACCTCCTCACTCGACAATTTCTTCTTAAAAAATCCGCTCTTACTCTAATCGGTTTACGTCTAAAGGAATCAGAATATTATGCAACTTTTTCGTGGTTGATATGAATACTGAATAGCTACCCAATGAGAGCCTGGTTGTGAGTCAGGGTCGAGATTGCATATAATAAATGCGGGTAAGTGTATGTGTTTTGCTAGGCGATTCGAGGGGTACACGCTATACTGGAGGCTGGGATGTATTCTATGGAGACTCATTTGCAGGTTTAATGTATTCATTTTTACACCAACGCGTTTGACCTTCTACTACTGTTATATTATATTGTACTAAATACAATTCCAATCATCCTATAAATCATTCACCTAAACTAACATCACGTTGTATTGTCATCCCAATATATGTAGTATCTATTCACAATAATTATTATATAATATAATAATAAAATAATATACATTGAAATAAATAACTAAACTTAACATAAACTAAAATATATTATTAAAAGAGTCCCTTTAGGCAAGTTCCGAAGATACTGGCAGCCCCCCTTTATGTAGTATCTTATATGTATTTATTTAGAAAAGTAGGGAAAGTATAAATGACAAACCATAATTTGTTATTTATTATATTTCATTCTGTTTTATGATACTCAATTTAATTTTAACTACATAAAAGTCTTAACTACTGTGATCCACACATACATTTCTGTTCTTATCTATTTCTAGGATATTTGAAACATGCAATGATTGATAACATTCCAAAAGGTATTAGAGTGCCCTTTGTATTTATTATCCACATTTTACTGATAAGTACGGATACTTGTTCAAACATGCAGCCGACTTGAATACGGTAACTAGATAACCATATCCGTTACCAGTTTATAAAACCCGATACTTGTAGAAAGATTTAGTATTCTGCTTTAAGTTCGACATGCGTGAAGTGGTTGGAAGTTATTTTTTTTTTAAATTTGGCGTCAGTAATTAAAAATAAGAGGACCAGTAACCGTTTAGATGACTTTTTTCTCCAAGAACCCGACCAGATAATGAAAAAACCTAAACTTTCTTCAATTGGCCGTGCAGGGAAGGAGTGCATTTCATATATATCAACATACAAAGATGATGGAATAGATGCTGATATATATTTGTGAAAATTGAATTATATAGTTTAAAAAAGTTGAAAGAAATCCCGATATCACAATATTCGAAAAATGCAGATAATTTTCGAGTTAAATATTACCTGAAAAACAATTCCAACATTAATCTTCAGATAAAGGAGTAGAGTGTATAACATAACACAGGCGATATCCGAGGAAGATAGTGCAAAACATTACAGTTTTAAAAATTAGGTTCCTTTAGTTTCTTAATGCGATGACTTAATTAGTAATTAATTAACTAACTACAGTATTCTAATACCATATTTTATATAATTAAGTAATGAGTCTGTTACCCACTAGTATAAATACTATGTTGCATTGTACTAAGTTAATCATTTTGTTGAAGACCTTTGCGCATTAAGGTAAAAAGTGTGTTACAAAAAAAATTGTTGTGGAACGAATATATATATGTATACAATGGATCATGAATTTGAAAGCTTATCCATTGATGATACAATTGAACTTTTCAATGTTTGTGATGAAATAGAAAGAAATGATTTAAATCACCCATTTTATGATCATTTTATGATGGTTCTATGTGATGAATTCGAAGGGAAACTGTGAGTATATTTAATAATCATATTTTATATATATTTTGTTTTTTGATTTCTCTATTCGCATTTCTAACAGTTCAATAAAATAAAATTTTATTCGATAGGGATGATCAAATGAGTCGCGGAACGAAAAGGAAAGCAGATGTTGATATTAACTCTACGGACATCAAAACAATAAAATCTGGATCTAACATGGATCTTTCACGGTCTTCACAAGAGCCATCAACATCGAATGAAGGTAATAATTCTAACACGAAATTTTGCACGAAAATACAACATTCAATAAAACCCAATGTTAAGATAATTGAGACTGCGTTCGGTAATAGAATAATAACCTATAGAGTAACTTCAAAAAATCAAAATGATTTACAGTTTGAGACACCAGATTTATTTCTTGCTTCAATTAAAGATACAATACTAACATTCATAAATAAATCTATAGAATATCACACAAGTTTAAAAATAAATTTTATTTTATTTGGTGACTTTGTTCAGGAGACAAAAAACATAAACAACACTTTTGATTTCCAATCTATAAATTTTATTGTTTGTACTGGTGATGATTTAAATATATTTTATACAACACTCACGAATTCTCTAATTAACTATATAAGTTCATTCGAGAGAAGAGATAGTGGGTGGAGTCTGAACAAAATTTTATATTTGGATATGAATTTAAATCAATTTAACCCTTTAAGAGGAAAATCCTTTATTGAGTTACCACATGATATAAAAATAAAAAAAGCTGTGATAAATGTTAAAAACACTGATGACGCCTGTTTTAAGTGGGCACTTTTATCTGCTTTATTTCCAATACATAAAAATTCGGATAGAGTATCATCGTACACCAAACACAATCATAAATTAAAGTTCGGTGACATTAAATTTCCAGTTAAATTAAACGATATACACAAAATTGAAAATCTTAATAATATTAGCATTAATGTTTTTGGGTTAGAATATAATGAACAAAGAAAAAAACATTGTATTGTGGGGCCATTGTATTTTACAAAGAATAAAATGCAGACTCATATAAATTTATTATATTTGACACAGGGTAAAATCGGTCATTATTGTTATATAAAAAATATGTCACGATTAATAAGTAGTCAAGTTTCGAAATCCAAAGAAGCTATATATCTATGTGACTTTTGTTTACAATATTTTTCAACATCTGAACGTTTAAATAACCATCGAAAAAATGATTGCAGCCATATTTGTACACAATTACCAAGCGTAGATAAAAATAAAAAAAATTGGTGGGGTGATAACGTATCTGAAAGTATGTTAAGTTTTGATAAATTTCATCGCAAATTGATGTTACCTTTTGTTATATATGCGGATTTTGAGGCTTTTTTAAGTCCTGTAGCATCATATTCAAACGATCCTTCAAAATCACATACGATAAATGTACAAAAACATAATGTATATAGTTTTGGATACTACATTAAATGCTCATACGATGATAAATTGTCTAAATATGTAACATATACTGGTGAAAATTGTGCTTTAAAATTTATGGAATCGCTGAAAGATAATCTGCAAACAATTGTTAAAAAAATTGGTTTCCAAAAAGTCCCTAATAAAATATCACCAATAGAGCAAGATATAGTTAGCAAATCTACACATTGTTATATTTGTAATAAAGTTTTGTGTGGGGATTCAATGATTTATCACGATTGGTTTACTGGGAAATTTGTTGGTGTCACACATAAACTTTGTTCAGAAAAATTTAGAGTGCCTTACACTATACCAGTCTTCTTGCACAATTTAAGCCATTATGCACATTTTATCGTACACGCCTTAAACTTTGATGAAGGTCGGGTAGAAGTTCTCCCGCAAAATAAAGAAAAATACATATCATTTTCAAAGTTACTTAAAATCAATAACAGTAATGTATCTTTACGTTTTGTGGATTCTCTAAAATTTTTACCCAGTAGCTTAGATACTTTAGCGAAAAACTTAAACAATAATAGTTTTAAAGAATTATCAAAATGCTTTCCCAATTCAGAAGACTTTAAACGGCTGACTAAAAAAGGTGTATTTCCATATGAATTCATTAAAGATTTTGATACATTAAACTACAATCAACTTCCAGATCTTCCGCACTTTTACAGTACTCTTACAGATTCCATTATTTCTAATGAAGATTACAACCATGCCAAAGATGTTTGGAATCATTTCAATTGTAAAAATATGTTGGATTACTCAAATCTTTATTTAAAAACGGATGTTTTATTGTTAGCAGATATTTTTGAAAATTTTAGATGTGTTTGCATTAAAACATACGATTTAGATCCGGCTCATTACTTTACAGCACCTGGATTAAGTTGGGATGCTATGTTAAAACATACTAAAACAGAAATAGAATTACTTACTGATATAGATAAGATTGCCTTTATTAAATCAGGAATTCGTGGTGGTGTTTCGCAATGTAGCACTCGCTATGCAAAAGCAAATAATGTTTACATGTCTGACTATAATGCGAAAGATAAAGAGTCATTCTTAATGTATTTCGATGCCAATAATCTATATGGTTGGGCAATGTCACAATATCTACCTACAGGTGGTTTTGAGTGGGTTAGTGCTGATACAGATTTTAATGTTAGTTGTTCATCAGATATAGGTTTTATCTTAGAAGTAGATCTGGAGTATCCGGTGGATTTACATGATAAACATTCAGATTTACCTCTTTGTCCCGAAAATATACCTGTTGGGGACGCTAAGGAAATTAGATTGATTCCAAACTTAAAAAATAAATCCAAATATATTATTCACTATCGAAATTTAATTCAATGTTTGAAAATGGGATTAAAATTATTAAAAGTTTATAGAATATTACAATTTAAGCAGAGTCCATGGTTAAAGAAATATATAGACCTTAATACACAATTGAGAACCCGAGCTAATTCTGATTTTGAGAAAGATTTCTATAAACTCATGAACAACGCTGTTTTTGGTAAGACTATGGAAAATATTGAGAAACGTGTAAACGTTAAACTATTAACCCACTGGGAAAATAGGGGCAAAGTATTGGGAGCTGGAGATTTAATTGCTAAACCACATTTTCACAGTGTTTCAATATTTTCTGATAGTCTTGTTGCAATTCAATTAAACAAAGTGAAGTTAATTTATAATAAACCTATTTATCTGGGATTTTGTATATTAGATATATCTAAAACGTTGATGTATGATTTCCACTATAATTACATGCAAGAGAAATTTGCTTCTAATCTGAAACTGCTGTACACAGATACCGACAGTCTCATTTATCAAATATTTACTAGTAACTTTTATAATGATATAAAACCAGACATTGGTACATATTTCGATACATCAGATTATGCTGCAAACAATGTTTTTAATTTTCCTAAACTAAATAAGAAAAAAATAGGTTATTTCAAAGATGAAAATTGTGGTAAAATCTTTACAGAATTTGTGTGTTTGCGATCAAAAATGTATGCATTACAGGTAGATGATAAAATTATTACTAAGGCGGAGGGTGTTAATAAGTGTGTCGCGAAAACATTAACGTTAGATAATTATAAGTCATGTTTGTTTAGTAAAAATATTCAATATTGTAAAATGTATCGATTTAAATCATTGAAACATAAAATTTTCACACAAGAAATAAATAAAACATGTTTATCTTTTAATGACACCAAGCGATACATTCTACCAAATAATATAGATACATTACCGCTGGGTCATTATAAACTAATTAGCAATTCTAACTAAAAAAATTATAACTAGATTATTAATAATATCCTAATGAAATTTACTCGTTATTATTTTTTGATAATGTGTTCTGTAATAATTTTAAGACATTGTTTTGTTATTATTATTTAATTTTTTTATTTAGATATTACCTTATTTATATTAAATGTATAAATAAAATGTTTTAAAAAAAATATTCAATTTTATTGGGACACCCAAAGAAAGAGAAGTATAAAAAATGATTCATTTTATTCATCCATTTTCTGCCGTCATAGCAGGTCAAAGTTGTGAAAATAAACTTTTCACAATTCATTAAACACAGGGGTAGTGCATGTAATGATTTTTTTTCTGAAATTACATGATGGTTTGATGAAATGCAACCACTTTATAATTTACCAGACTTGCGATTCAGTAACTCATAAACAATAAACTACAAGGAGGGACCTTATCAGAATGCCAAATCATAAAATGACTGCTTCAGGACTGATTTGAGCGCGACCGCCGCTGCGAAAATCGCTGTGTGGTTCGAAAAGTGAGTTACAGAATCGCAAGGCTGGAGTAAATAGTTATCATAAGTTATCATAAAGGGCTGCCTTATCAAAAAATCCTCATTTGTTAATAATAGATGATTTAATGAGGGATTCTGACGGTAGAGTTGATATATTTACAAAAGGAAGTCAGAAGTGTGTTACCTTTACTCGCTAGATATATTATAGAAATAGATAACAGAAATATATGTGTGGATTATAGTAGTTAAGAAATTACTTTTATGTATTTATAATTAAATTGCGAATAATAAAACAGAATGAAATATAATAAATAACATGGTTTCTCATTTATACTTTCCCTACTTTTCTAAATATATACATATAAGATATTACATATATTGGGATGACAATGGAAGGTATAATACAGCTAGCGTTTAGGATTTCTATTCTGCGTTTTGTGGGGAGTATTGTGATATTTCTACTACAAGGTCTGGGGTTTCAGTTTGGACGATTACCTCAGAAATGTTTCGTATGACTCACCAAGAAATGACATGGCACTAGTAAAGTTGTATTGTAACGTAATGCAAATAAATACATAGAACATGTAAATCATATTTTTAATTTTCAATCAAATCCTTTTTCCATCCATTCCTGGTGCATTTGCCGGTGAATGCAGATGTTAATAAGCTAATGATAGGTACGAAACTGACTCGGTAATTAGCAATTACATCCTTAGTAATTTGGTGCAGGAAGTAGTAGCTGATGAGGTGGTGATAATTAATTAGCTAAGGGTTTGGGAAAGCTATCTCTGAAATGGTTAGAGATATCGCTATCGACTCAGCACGACCTGTTTAGTGGGGAAAGAGTCCAAACTTTTATTTTTCGGCGGGCGCTGCCTCTCGGACAACTTGCCGACCTTAACTACTGCGGCCTTCCAGCTTCACTTGTCACCTTTCGAGCGACTGGTTAAACTAGTCGAGGGACCTATCTTTAGGTCAGATAAAAAGCTTCACAGTGCTAGGTTTCGTCTATGAATCTTACCTTTAAATCCTGAATTCCATTCTTCACCTACAAGTCTGATCTTGTTTTGAAAGAAATATCGTTTTAGTTTATTTTTATAAAACTAAAAGAAAATATGTATCATCTAAATTTCAGCGAACGTATACAGACCACTTAGCTGTCGCAATATATGATGCTCAAAAGGCAGACTCCCTCGGGTCTTCTGCTCATGGTATACTCATGGCTGATGGAGTAGGCGGAGTGTGGGTAGAACATACTGTACCAGATCTTATAAACTTTGAACGTTAGTTTACCACTAATTTTATTCTTTTAAAAGTTTGAGGAATTTCTATTAATAAATTCAAATCGATTTTTCTTAATATTTATTGCTATGTGGACTTAGTTTTATTAGTCTTTGAATATATAGGCGCTGCAACTGTGATAATCTTAATATATATATTTCTTCTGTGCGTGTGTATGTGACTGAACTCCTCCTAAACGACTGGACCGATTTTGATGAATTTTTTTGTGTGTGATCAAGGGGATCTGGGAATGGTTTAGATTCACAAATCAGCCCGGCAGATGGCACTGCAGTCGGTACTTTCATACTTTGCTTAATATCCTAATCGCTTTAAATATCATGCAGGACAACGTCTGTGGGGTCCACTAGTAGTTACATATTAATCCAGCCGCTAGCACAAACCTTCCTTTATCGTGAATGCTATTTGATTTTAATTATTCTTTTGTTTTACGCAATAGTAGGTGTATTTTTCAATAATACTCCTGAGTCCCGATTTCTAACCTATGAACCGTCCAATCTATTCACCTACTTCATTTAATGAAACTAATGACACCACGCCATCGATTTTTGGGTCTAACGCATGCCGGTTTCCGCACATGTTTTCTTTCACCGTACGATCGAGTGTTTGATGCGCACATAGACAGAATGTCTATTCGTGCCCAGAAGAGAAGAATCAAACCTACGATTTCAGATGAGTGTCGCATGCTGAATTCTCATAGGATATGTTATCATACAATTTAATATATTTACGCGGTGTTACAGGCGGTCGTCCATTATTTCCTGACGATGAGAGTCCAAACGGTCATTCGTTTATGTGTATGTCAGTAGATTTAAAAACAATAAACCAAATTGCAAAGTATTTGAAACATACTTCGCCGTATATCAAACATTTCCGCGTACCGAAGCATTTGGTTCGTCTATTACCGGAGTGGGACTTTCATACCCCTATTATGACGTAAGTAGTGAAGAATTGTATTTACTTTTGTGAGGAAATTAAATAAAACGAATCAGTAAAATAGCACTGCAAATATATCTTGACTAGGTAATTTTATTTGACAGTTAAGAAAATAATTAATTTTATTATCCTAACAATTTTGCAAATGAAAGAATATCGCCCACTTAAAATATTCTGCCTTCGCAACATTAAAACATATTTTAATTGTTCTATAACGTGTTTAAAAATAATTAAATAAGCCTTTATGCTGTATTTGTCTAGAGTATTTTTCTATCATTATTTTATATATTATTTAGTACTATTACCACGAATCAGCTTGTCAAACGTTCCCATATTATCCATCTCTATACTATGTATATCATTTAACCCCAGCTAACTTTCTTCCCAACGCCTCGACGATAATTATTTATTTACTTTAACAATCATTAATTGTTTTTGAAGCTATTAATTCTGTTGTACGATTACATTGTCGTTAATTTCATAAAGAAAATGTCTTAATATATCGACACTGAAACACTTTTTATAGGATTGACATATTATGTTTAATCATCACATTTTTTAATTATAAAACAGTCCTTTTGGCTCCGGACTGCCATTTGAATGAATGTTGGTATTTATACTGGGATTCACAGATAGATAAAGGTTTTCTTGGTGAGCTTTTAGAATCCTTCTTAGACCTTCACCTTGTATGGCTATGACACAAATGACATTGTCTTTTTAGTTCGATCCCAGAAAAACCCTTAAAATTCACCACAGAAGACAACACCCTAAAGGCTGAACTTCTTGTTAAACCACCAGAAGATAAACGCTGCTTGTACACATCCTTTGCTCAATCCAAGGGAATATTTCTAGACGTGTATGGACAAACGGATAGTGATTATTTGACAACGATATGTGGGAAACGCTATGGGTATATTTTACAAATATTCAGTATCAAATTTAAGGAAAGTGTGTCACTAGATTTTTTGTAATTAAGATGTGATTTTTTGAATATTTGCTTCTCTAAATTTGCGTTTTATTTAATTAAAAATTAATATTTCATGAATAACATAAAATAAGTTATAAGTTCAGTTCATTATCAATTTCCAGAATTCGCAACATAGAAAACATATCGCTTAAGTTGCCAGAACGCGTCTATTACTTTTATAATATGACCGAACGAATGAGGTTTGCCGTCAGCACGGCAGCGCATTGGCAGAGACTTGGTTCTGGTCCAATTCAATATTGGACTTGTCTGAGTAATTTGGATAAAGAAGACAAGTCAGGGATGGCAGGACATCTGCTCTGCTTCAACAGTTATGAGGTGTGGGTGACGTTTGATAATTTGAAAATAAAGGAGCCGCAATGTTGATTTTTAATAGGTTTTAATATTAAAGTTTTCTATTTATATAAGTTTTATATGTTGTATTACTTTCTTGGAACGATTTCCAAAATAATTAACTTTAAATTGATACTTATTTTAATGATGTTACGTGTTTTATTTATATTTGACGTCTGAGTTAGGTAGTTCCGTCGTCATTGTTAAAAATACTATTTGAATTCCTCAGATAATTAGTTCAAAATAAAATATACAATCTGCAGCCATTAATCATTACGACGATCCTCGACCTTAGCCACTTCAGTCGAGGATCATCCTTTTAGGTAGAAGGAAAAGCATGCACCTTCCTCCAAAAGTTCAGTATAAGGTGTTAAGATTACTGTAAATTTTTAACAGGGGAAAATAGACATAAAAATACAAATATGTATACAACAATTTTATTTACAAAACATTGCTTCAACAAGCGAATGTCATCCAATACATGCATTTATAATTGGAAACCATATACATACATCGATTTCTCTGGACTTGCACAAAGAGCGCAACTTCCTAAAATCTAACTAATTACTGAATACGAGTTACATATTACACTGTCAATCATGACGCACGCAAAATTGATGAAAGGATACAATGCCCTAGTTTCGCGTTACAGTTATTATCCCACATAACTTTTGTATGAGATTTTTAATATAGCAAAACATAGATTTTTAAATAAAAGAATAAGCTGTGCATTTGTTAAAACTCCAATGCGAAATCACTATACGCTGCGTTGAGATGGATATGTCACGGCGCAGTGTGAGTTTGTAAGTGAATTCCATAATTACTAAGTGAAGTCAATCAATTGGACTTGAGCCTACACACATAATGGCCAGTAAGGTTGGTTACAATGACTTTATAAATTGGGGCCTCCTTTGAAAAATGGAGAGTCAAATTTCACATATCCGAATTCTTTCGGTAGAGGCTACAAAATTATACTTCTTGGTATTGGTTTAATAATTGTCGTTTGTCAATACAATTAGATGAAATTTATTATAAGGAAAATATTGTGCAGGATGTTAATCTTAAAAAAGTAACCATACAATGTATAATGAATTACGTACAATATCAAATTCATACAGGTCGGTGATTAATAATAAATTGATAATCTATTATAAATTAGATTAATTATGTACGATATACTGTTAGATAGCCGTAATTTGTGACTTAAGACTTATATCGTTTACAGATATTATACTATATCCTTTATATGTCATAAAGTTGTATTGGCTGTCCCTCGGACTAGTCGTTAAAGATCCCGATTTTAATTTTAGATATGATTTTGAATCTTATAAATATTTTGGTATCGTTAAATACGTTAGGCATAACCAATAATTTGAATCATGCGACTCTTAAAGATGGCATTCTTGTGAACCAAGAGTCTTGCTTCATCTTAAGGTAGTACGCGTCCCTGGGGGATGGACAAGTCAGGGCTTCCTCTAACACCTTGAGGGCGTTCGTAGGAAGGACTTTAGCGCTGTACTCCGCGGCCTCTCCAGGCATAGTCACCGCGCATGTTGAAGAACTTACGTCAGAGCTCGGAGTATCTGGTCGGCTAAAAAGATTTAAAGTATAATAATAAAAAAAAAGTGCGTGCGTACAAAGTACATATGTTAGAAGTTTAACTTCTTTAGGCGCATGAGGGTAATTTTTTTACGGATGAAACGCAATATTAATTGCGGCGTTTTTGTCGAAGAAAAGGGAAAGAGCGATTGAGACCGATTGAGAGAGAATTACCTCATAGAAATTCTATTTTTAAAATTAAAATTTCGTAAAGGTAAAATTATATTGGGTACAATAAGTGAAGGTATAACATATTAACAAATACCTAAATAACTCACATTTCTAAATCAAATAAAATCTTTCTAAATTTTGGGTATGATTGGTAACAGTTAATATTATAAATAAAAACATACCTGGCTGGCTGACTTGCTGGCGTCAATTGCACTGGAGGCGAATACAGCTCAGCTGAAGACAAATCCGGTGTATGCAAGAGTACAACGTGGAGCCTGCGCGCACGAAGAGAGGCCCGAAGCGCACGCGCAGCGCCCCAAGTGCCCCAACGTACAGCAGCTGCCCCTGCACTACTTTCACCCTCGCCATCCATTCGCGCTAGACTTTCGCATGCCGTATCTGATGTTAGACCTGAAAAATATTCGATTAAATTAACATAGATTCGTTATTAGAAAATATTTTAGTGAAAGTGGTGTATTTATTAATTATTAATCAACGTATGAAGCAATTTTCACACTCTGCATTCTTGCTTTAAGGTCCTCTCTCGGAATGTTTCATTTGAGTACTCTAAAAAATATATTCAAATTGAAACCCCTATTAGATATGAGATAATTTATTTTCTTTACCTATATAAAACAATCGGCCAGCGTAAGGATGATCTGATGCAGCAGCGGCCAATAAAGGTGCGAAGGTCCTAGCCACCCGTAAAGCACCAAGTACGTTTCCCTTAAGCGCCGTTTCCCAGCAAGCAGCGCCACCACGACCGCTACTTCCAGCTGTGTTGATCACTGCCCATACGCCTGCACGATACGAAGTATGCTAGCTTTAATTCAATTTTGGTACGTCCAATTACAACAATTCAATATAAACTCAATTTACGTTCAAAGGTCGATTTCAGTTAATTAAATGAAATTTAATTGTCTCACGTATTCTGTATACTTGTGTAAATCAATTCATTCTTTAAAACCGATCGGCAAAAGAGTAAGAAGTGGTCGGCAAAAAAGACAAGGTATTTTTACTTCTTTTAATGCTCACCCTCACCGTTCTGGTGATGTGAAAGCGTAGACGCGAGAAGTTTGGATCCTTTCGATCTCTTTAGCTTTTTGCAAAAGGTTTATAATATGTAATAGCGCCAAAAAAAGTACACTAAAATGACATTTATTATTGAAGACTATTACTGAGGCTTTGAGTTTAACGCCATCTATCGGAATTTACTTAACCGTTAGCAACTATACGCAGTGCTTAATATTTTTAATATTCTCAAAAGATGGCGCTCAATAAGATTAAAATATTTAAAAATCTTGCAAGTTTAAATTATTTAATAAACATATTACATATGATTATATTATTAGTAGACATTACATAAACATTATTTTCCATGCCACTGGGCACTTCTAGTGCATTATGCAAGATTCCGATTCTTGCGATTCGGGTTCGATTCTCGGCTATTGCAAACTATTTAAGAATAAAATTTTAGAAGTCAAGTTTTTCCAAGCAAATGCGGAAGCACAAATTAAGTCATACCATGTTCACCAGCCGGCAAATGCTGAGCTGTAGCTCTCGCAGCTTCCTCCAATAAATCTTCCCTGGCTACATCCAACTCTAAGGTAACTAATCGTGGTGTGGGCTGGTTTTCGGGGGTATTGTTCTGCAGCCAGGACTCCGCCAGACGAGATCCGAGGCCTCCAGGGCGACAGCCAGCGATTACTCGCCAGCCACGACTACTTAGGTATGTTGCTATCTAAAACATACAAAAATATTCATGCATGCAATTATTTTTCTTTAGAATTTTTTCTTCCAAATAATCCTGGCAATCATATGTGGTAGTCAAAGCGCTAACAACAGCCTTGACGTGCGTTACCTAAGATGGAAAACCATGACGATACCACGAGAGTGTACGGAAGACATTGGTAGTGCTAAGTCCAGTTTCTGAATCTCACTAAACATGTATTTTCATATAATACAGTCATAATAAGTAAGTTTTTTCATATAATACAGAATCGTAAAAAAATAAAATCTTTAAATTAAAAGTTATCGCTTTAGAATCTCTTAACGTTTTTTATTGAGTTGGTTATTCAAATCATACCTGCAACCCCAATGCTGAATCCACAGAGGTCACAAGTACAGTCTTGGCACTTGCAACAGGTAAAACTTCAGCGACCTTCACCTTCCTCAGCAAATAAAGAAGTAAAGCACCGACGATGGAGCATAATGCTGCCAATTGCAGCCCGAGCGACAACCAGGTTAGCGTATCCATTACTTGTGCATTTTATCTGTAACAAGAAGTTTCAAGTTCAGTAAAAATCTTGTATCATTTATATAACATTTGTTAAAATTTAATATGTTATAATTCTATCCGGTAATAACTTCAATCCGGTAAAAAAGTGTATTATTTAAATTCTATGTTTTTTTTAATTTGAGAATTAATCTGTAAATTTGATATTGATATAATAGTGTTTAATTACCAACGATTAATTTTAGCGGTATTGTTTTAGTTTATTATTTAAGTGAGAATGTTGGTTGCTTATAATAAATATTATATTTAAAGACTTCCCTATTACAAGTGGCTTACGCTTAATATTAGTCTGTATCACGGAATGCATGTACATAAATTATTATTCTTATGTATTCATATCAGCGCCGCAACAAGATGCAATCGAAACTAAACCAAAATTGTAAAAAAAAATTACCAATTAGATAGATACTTTTGCAGCACGATACAATGTAATGCAACGCGCACTACCTCGCAAACTTTCAATAGCACTGACTGTTTGACATGGGATTTATGATGTTTGTCAACAAACCCGGCTGACGGCGGATGCGATTAGTAAACAAAGATCACAATGGTCATTCAATAGGTATTTACAATGTCTGCTGATAGCTATATTAAGGCCCCGACTCGTTACTTACAACATTGTTTTTTTGTAACAAAATACATTTTAGACAATTTCTACAACTTTTTACCTGGTGCTAAGTAGAGTACTATTTGTAGTCCGTATAAAATGTAAGTAGCAGATTAAAGGTATTTTCGTAAGTATTTTTAACTATCTGGGGACCAACATAAAACAATGTTAGGTATGGTCTAACGCAAGGACGACAAACATATATATAGACGCATTATATGTCTATGCGTTTCGCCCTACAATAAAAAATACAAATACAATTACCTTAGAGAAGATAGAGTGAGGTCGATCGAATTGAGGTACGATTTAAGACGAAACTTCTACAAGTAACAAAAAGTTTTTATCTTGCCTATAAAGAATCCGTGAAACAGTCGTCACTTTATATAATTAAAATCGCAAATATAAAATAAAGAATTAAAACCGTTATTGAAGGAAAACTAATGTTTACGCTCTATTAAGTTTGCGTTTTCTTGTAATTTAATAACGCAAGATATTAAAAAGAAATTGCCGTGCACCAATGAAATCTGGGTTAATCATTATTAATAACTATATAATCTATAAAAGTGTATGTTACTTAGAACTCCGATATCGATGAGGTGATTTTTAAGAAATTTAAATAAATTAAAGTTTTGCGAATGCGGCCAGCAAAAACAGTTCAATACTTCTGTCACGTATTTATCACGTCTATATGAAAAACAATGTAAAAAATAGCCTTATAAAATATTCTTAAAACGTAACATGAATAGTATAAGTTTTAGTACAGTAGTTCGTATTTGGGCTTATTTTATAGGTAAAGAAAATGGTCAATACTATATTTGAAATGTAAAAAAAATAAAAATACTATAGTATAAGTTTATAAGTCATTTAAGTTACACCGTCAAACGTTGTTTTGATGTGTGTTTTTTGGAACATTTTTAGAGAAAATTGCTATCACAAAAAAAATAGGGGTTGATCATAGAGGTGAGAAATAGGTTATAATTTTTTTCTGAACCAAATATCTTTTTTAAAAAAAATCATATGATTAAAAAATATTTTTTGGGGGGGGAATATCTTAGCGGATATATATAAATAACGTGTCACGTTGTTTGTCCACTGAATGGATCTAAACTCTGACCGATTTCAAGCCGTTTCGAAATGTTGGTACTAACACCGTGACGCGATTTGATCTAACTTGAAAATATAGGTATAAAGCTAGCTGCCATCTCAACTTCTTTCTGCAATATTTTATTTTTTATTTTTCTTTTGTTAATTTATTTGATAGTCACAATTCTAACAGATGACGCTGTGTTAAACGTACCAAAGTTTCACAGAAGCTACAATTTAAAAATGAAAGTCCTTTCAGCCAGCTAAGGAAAGCATGAAAGTAGTCCCCATCGCCTGCTTCTACCTTTTCCTAATATATAAATAGTTTAACACTATCTATGACATTTTGTTATAACCTTATTGAATGTATTTTACAGCATATTCTGATTTATATGAAACTTGAAAATTTTCTGTTTGCATGTTGAAAAATTTTGATCTTAAGCCCGTCACAGACTTAGGTATAATATATATTAGTAATTTTATGGCTAGGCATATTACTTATTTTGCCTATACTAATTTTCGCAACTTTTGACCTCACTCAGCTTATATATTTTTGTGACGTCACCAAGCGATACCGTAATATACATTATTTCATATTTCTCTATATTATGGTATAGCAAGACATATTCCGACATATTTTGGGAATGTACCCAGCGTTTTCGATCCCCCACATTATTAAAATTTTTATGGAATAAATAAACAAAGAAAGTTTGTCCAGCCGTGTTGAATTAATTTTCTGCTTAGCTTAAACACACAGCCAGACGTTCAGAACATACTTGCGAAAATTTATATGTTATTATTATTATAAATGAAGCTAGAAATTACGATCTTGAACCAAAAATTGGGCAATTTCTAAACCGATAACTCGTGATACAAATTAAAAATTTTTAATGTTTCTCCTTTCAGCCAGCTGACCGGCAACAACATATAGAATACACCGTCGGTCGTTTCTGAAGAATTTTATTGTCTTAAAATATACGTATTGAATTGATAATCACTGGTATTTCGACATACGAACACTTTAATTCAATTAGGAACACTAGGTTGACATCAATTTTTACGGCAAAATTATTTTCTCAGTGTATGGAAACTTGCAAAATATTTAGTACGGTTTGAATAAATATGTGAGTCTTACACTCGTTCAATATCCTAACAACACGTTACAATAACGGCTGGTATTTTTGCGATAATATAAAAAACATAGTTTATTTAAAATATAGTATATTGTTTAGAAAATGTATCTTTATTGCAAGTATTACTTACTTAAAATTTTGAGGTATTTCGTAAAGATTTTCGTTTGTTTTTGTACCTGCGCAGAAGTCATGTTATTGGTATTATGCTACTCAGACTAGGAGTACCTACATGTGCGACGTTTTCTCCACCAAGTCAAAATTAACCAGGTTCGTGCCGATATCAATACAACCTACAACAGGCCGTCATTATTTAAACTGTTTTGTTTATAAAAATATCGGATGTTGGTAGTTAAAACGTCGCTTACATAAAACAGACAAAAACGTGTGAAAATTCAGTTTAATAACCTATTGTTACACACAACAAAGCAAGATCATGGCCAAAGTCAAATAAATCTTTTAATTTTTGATGATTATTGTTAAGAAAAATATGGAATTCTAGATAGGAATTAATATAAAGTTGGCTTCGGCATTAACACTGACCGCGAACAAAGACCCGTATTCCAAGACCTTAATCAAGCAATTTTAAGACCAATCAAGAATTGGTCTAATGCGATTATGAACAAAATTGGAGAGCACCTTTAATAATTTAACTCCGAAATCATACCGCGGGTTACGGTTGTGTTAACCACTTCACCACGAAGGCGGAAAAATATGGTGATATTTTTCAACTGCATTTTATATAACTTTGATTCGTTAATTTTTTGTCTGTACAAAAGCAATTCAATTATTACCTATTGAGACGTCAGAGGTGAACGAACTCGGCTTATAAGATTCGGATGACTAGCGATGTGAAGGTAGAATGAACAATATAATAAAACATATATTTACTATTAGAATTATTTAATTCTCTAATATCACGCGAAATTTGTCAACGAGAAAGGGAACGTAGTGTACTAAATATTAAACTAAAGGACAGAAATAAGAGGTAAAGCAAAAATTATTGATGGAATATCCCATTGCAAAAAACTTAAGTTGAAATGGCCAGGCGACATCGCTCGCACGAATAACGGCAGATAGACAAACAGGGTAACTAGGTGGAAAATACCAGGGAAAAGAAGAGGAGGAAGAGGTCGCCCTCTTGCACGGTGGGCTGATGAGAAGTTGGTGGGGAAGATTGGGAGATAAATGCTCAAGATAGAGAGAGATGGAGCTTGGGCTTCATTATTATTGTTCTTATTTAATTCCAAAGGAACTGATACATATTCTTCTTCTTAGCTTACGCGAGCACTTTACATTTCAATATTATATAAAAACGCGATTTTCTTACATTATTATTGATGTTTCGAGTTCTTTACGTTAAAGAAGACTAATTAACATACTTAATACTTATATGACTCAATTGTTAATGAATTGACGTATAACAGCTAACCGATCTCGACCTCTTAGCGGTGAATAACCCCGATTAATCCTTGATCCTATGTTACTAATCCTTTGGGATCATGGTGATTTTACACCTTACAATGCGAGATCGATCGAGACTTCTGAGATGTGATCGTGTCAGAAAGTGCTAAATAAAAATAGTGGATACTCATGCCAACTATGCTCTGACATGGGAATAAGATTTTACGCAAAGAAAAATACATCTGGTTTTTGTAGCACAAGTAACTTCTTCGCATCCGACACCATATGGCAAGATTTTACCCATTTACTAGCAAAAACTTAAAGAACGGCAAAACATTTGAAGCAGACATTGTTTATACTTAAATAAATTAAATATGAATATAAATATGCATCTATAATTATTGAGTTAATGCAAATCGTTTATTAATAGACAAATTGCCGTTACTCAAGCCGTTTCCTTTAGTACGATGACGTAGAAACGCTAAGGTCATTGACGAAACATTTCAAATAGTTTATTTTCACGTAATACACATTATTGTTTTTATACTTGTCATCAATGTATTGTGTTATTATTAGCAGTATGTCCCGGCATTTGACGTATATTTTTTTACGTTACATACAAATCGTTCGGCCCTCTTTATAATATACCTATAGATATAAATTACATACATATATAAATATATAGATTAAATAAAGTTCATATTTATTTTCACATCATTAAACAGACGTAAACATTTACATTAATACTCATTGATATCAATGTTATTTTTTTACGATTATTTATTTGTAAAATAATTAGGGACCAAGGTGAAAACTAGCTCTACTTATATAAAACGTTTTTATTCATAAAATAAATTTTCTGTTTTTATTCGGTTACAGAGGGAAGTTATAAAATCAGTAGTTTCAAGTATTTAACTTTACGCGAATTTTTGCTAACACAATTTCACGTGTCTTACGATGGTTATAACTTGTTAAACGTGTTATCGAATCAAATGTATTTGTTACTTGTTTTTGTTTGAAAAGCGTAAAATAGAAAGTGAATACAACGACGTAATTTAGGTGTAGTATTGTTAGTATAAAAGACAGTCGTCCTAAATGATTCGATTTTAACTTTTACAGTTTCTTGGAAAAACTTAGAATACTTTTGTCAATCAGGATTTTGAATATACTATTTACTCCTGCAAAAGCCGATTCACTATCTTATTGCATCCGAATTGTTTAGACATGTGACAGTCAAACAGTTTTAGGGTTTAAGGAAAATGGATGTAATGGTTTTCTGACGCTATCTATCAAGTTGGAGATCGTCAGATATAGAAACAGCGCTGTTGGAACAAACCAACGTGGTCGAACATCACTACGCTCAACAAGCTGTCGGCGGAGGAGACCTAGGGTTTAAAACTATTGGACTATAGCTCGTTATCATAATGTTTAAATGTTGCTTTATGGTTTAATGTATTTAATCGGATAAGTAAGATAAAAATAAACATGAATTTTATATTTTTTTTTGAAGTTTATCGTTTCTTTATATAGAACCCTAAAAAATCAATAAACGTTATCGTGTTTTATATTGCATAAAAATATATATAAAGTCAGAGAAAGATACAGAAGAAATATAGGTATCAATATGTTTTTATAATAACATTACGTTCTTGCAAAGCGCGAAGTTAGCGACAAAAATAAAAATATTTTTATGCTAATATTGAAGCTAAAAAATAATAATTACATAATTTTATCTTTAATTTTATACTTAAATTTGTTTAAATTATACTCAAGTTGTGTCTAACATGACATAACTATTGTTTGTTTACTGGCAACCAATGAGTGAAAGTTGAAAGTTTGAAGAGTCGTCTATCGGTAAAAAGTATATTATACGTAAATTGCATTCGTGATTGCAATGCTATATAATATTTAAAAGAAATCATACTTAACCCCGATTAAACTATGAACATTGCTGTGCAGCACGCACAGTACATGTTTTGACTACAATTATATAATAAATGTACATCTTTATATGACTCTAAATATTGTAAAAATACTTTTAAATTTTATTATATTTTATTTAAAGTTTATTTTCGGCACGTTACTTGGTCAGATTTTGGCGGTGGAACGTTTGCGTTGTAATTTGAGCGTTCTTTAAGGCACTTGTGGAACTAGCTATTTACTATTTCCAAATCAAATCGACTTAGGGTCCTTGAAAAGAGCGTATCGTAATACCGGGTAGCCTTAACATCAGGTAAGCCCGTCTGACAAATCGTTTGTCGGACACGGAATAACAGAATTATTTTTCATTTTATAAAAGCTGATTTGGAATTGATTGCACTTTTACATTGACTAGACCTAAACTAAAGAGATCTTGATTAAAATCTACAGTTATATTGCCTACTTATTAAGCATTGGCTCGTATTAGATAAACAAGGATCCAATCTCTGTTTATCTAGGACAATATAGGTAGCATAAGTCTGCCTTATAGATAGATGTAAACTATCATAGTTTATTTATTTATTTCTTCGCTCATCAATATTCCTACAGCTATTTATAATACAATAACTAAACAATTACATTATACACAAAAGCCAAAAACGGAATACACTTTTAAACATAAACATAAAACACAGTTAACAATTAGGTATTACATACTTATAAAAAAAAAAATTGTAAGATGCATTGATCATTATAATACATTCAATTTAAAAGAGGAAAACAAAGACATCATGTCTAATAACGGATACCAAAGTTTTTTATATTATTTATTAAGCATTATTTTGTTATATTAAATATATCTATTTGCTGGTGATTTGTGTTATAATCTGATAGTTCATCATTGAAATTTCGTAGAGGCCTCATAGTTCCAGTAACAAAATCCATCGCCAAAGGCTCTTTAAACATTATTTAACTATATAAATAGACGAACTCTTACGCTTAAACGTTTCCGATGATAAAGCTTACATAACAATTGTATTCTATGTACATTTTGAAAGTTAATTGCATAGACGAATGACAAAGCCATACTCTACGTGTTTCGCACGTGTCCATTGACAAAAGTATATAGAACCGATTTGGTTGCTTATAACAGGAAATTAACTTCATGAAGTGAGACTAAAACATTACAATATATGATGTTAGACATTTGGGGGCAGTCTTAAAGCATTCATTGTTTTTTATTGGCCGGGTAGGTACTAACAAGTAATCCAATCTCCAATCTAGTAGTAACAAGAGGTTGCCTGGATCAAGAATATACCCTCCCTTATTATTTAGCTATTATAATTTGTACTGATTGTTTTTATGATTTTTTTTGACCCTATTCAACATTATATGTACGTTCTATGTTGTAGATAAAAGTAATGATTATAAAAGAGAATGATTGACACCAATGCGTTGTAATTTTCAAGAAAATCGGAAGCTATTGATTACAATACAGCTAGCTTCTAATTTCCGAGTTGCTAGCCTTTTATATTCTATGTAAAAACAAATAGTAATGGTGGACCTTAGAAAACCTTTCATAACAAAGCGCTATAAAGCGCTCTGTTGCACGTGGCCTGCCAAACCAATAGAGGCATTTCCGAACCGATAAGGCTAAGGATAGGAGCCTTTAAGGAAAGAGTTTACGTTTAAAGGTCGGCAGAACTGTGTCTGCTCTTTTGCCCGGTCCCAGAAAAAATAGAAACCTTGCTAAGGTGACTGTCCTCGATTGGGTGAAGACTAAAGAATGGGAGGAAACAATCGCGTATTCAATGGTCTGTCTTATTGTTAGTATCAATTCTTTGGATAGCTATTGTCTGATTGATAGTATGAACTATGTATATGGGATTATGTTTGTGATTGTTTAAATTGTAAAAAATTTACTTGTATATCCACCGCTCTTGCTGTGTGTATAAATGTAATATAAAAAGTTGTTTTTAATTTTTGGGATGTTAAGCAAATCTGTATTTCCTTAGAAAGCTACTCATTCAATAGAAAATTCTTTTGATCTCACGTCATCGCTTTCAAGTTTGTTTCCTTAAAATTTTATCGTTTATGACATCCGTTATAGCTCTAATTTCTAACGTATAGGACTGAGGCACTGGGTTCACTTCCCGGCGAATCGATAATTTTAGTTTAAATTTAATTTGATCGTCTAAGGTAGTCTTATAAGCTATACAGACTCAGAAATTCTGCCTTGTTATAGTCAATTAGGGGTTATATTTTGCCGGTGAAACCAAACATAAATTTTTTAAATTCATCAATTACATATTTTGCGAACTACGCTACTTGCATTATTTTAATTTCTCCCTTGTTTTTATCCGTTATTGTGCGATTAAGTAGATATATAAACTTTCACATACTAAGGTAATAGCCTGTTTTGACCCGGTAAGTGGCCCGACCGGATCATTACCCGCCTACGAACAATTACATGCTTGAACTGACGCGACTCAGGGAAGCGGTCCTAGGAAATTGAGATCTAATAAAATAAGGTTTTAAATATGTTAAACAAAAACTTACTAAATACTAGTTTTACTGCCATTACTTATATTTTATTAAATTTATTTATATAAAAATGATCCTGTTCTAACAGGTGTCCTCAACAAGAATGCATAACCAATGAATGAAAATTACACACGCAACAAAAAATATAAGAATTACAAAATTACATAATAAAAAAAAATACAAACGATTTACTAACTATTAGCCCTATTTATTTATAACAAAATAATCCTGTCCTAACAGGTGTCCTAGACAAGAATGCATAACCAATGAAAAAAATTTACATACAAAACAAAAATCAAACAAGAAATTTATTAGGAAGTACAATATAGTAAAATAAAAAATTACAAACGATTTACTAACTCCCTAACTTTTATCAGTTATAATGAATTGTTCAGTCAAATTATCCATCGGTCTTTACTATTTCTTAGAATACCGACCTATAGGCAAGGACTCGGTTTAATTAAAAACAATAATACTAATCCAGCAACACAACCCTATATTATGTGTGTTGGCCATATATAAATTTT
Organism: Pieris macdunnoughi; assembly: GCA_905332375.1. Lineage (NCBI taxonomy): Eukaryota > Metazoa > Arthropoda > Insecta > Lepidoptera > Pieridae > Pieris > Pieris macdunnoughi. The sequence continues at coordinate 928,333 of CAJOBZ010000018.1, read as the reverse complement.
TGTGTGTGAGACATGCCGGTTCCCACGCCATGTTTGCGTTTACTGTGAGTGTGAAAGTAATTCAAAGGGCCTTAGGATTTAAGGGTTTCAAACTTGAGCCACTAGGCCAACACTGCTCTGCCTACTGTTTCAACTAACTCGTAATTATTGTCTAACCGTGAATGGAACCCACATCCTACGGGGTGTACGCCAACTAAGCGCGGTGGACTTTTATATTAATTTACGAACAAGACCATAAACAATTATCGTATCGTAAAACCAAAAAGAAGTTTAAAAAAGAAAACGTTTCCAAATAAATTGATTTAAGTCATCATTGAACGATTTGCGTTTAATTTAACGCTTCATTGCATCGATTCTACTTTATACTTACAATAGATTAAGTATTTGTTTGGTTTTAAGACGAGTATTTTTTTAATTTTTGATGGCATTTCTATTATATTCAATAAGTCTCCAATCATGGATAACGTAACGTATCTAATTATTTAAAATAGGATTTTTATGGACTTTGGACACGACTCTATGTTACTATGGTTACCATTCATTTAGAATGAAAATCATTGTTGGTAATATTAGAGTGAGATTATGAGTAACCCTTAGAATTAGTGGAGGACTCGTTATAAATAGCATCTTTGTTGACCATTCATAGATATTTGAATAGGTTCATTTGTTAAATTTGATTCGTAATACACATTATTTTCAAATACAAAAGTGAGTCCAGGGCCAGAAAGTGTCCATCTAAAGTTTTTTTTCTCGTCGCATTTGCTTCAGTAACACCTGGTGGCGTGATTAGGTACTCGTCTTCTGTAGATGTCTTCTCTTAGTCTAAAACGTATTAGATTGGCAATGTTTCCCTTAGTATATAATATAAGATTAAATAAATAAATCATAACTACAAACTTTTTAGGTCTGGGCCTCAGATTTCTCAATCTGTTTCATGATAATTTTTCAATCTTATTGGCAAGTAGGTGATCAGCCTCCTCCATGTATTCCTTCACAGATCAAGCTAATGTTAATTATGCGCACATAGAATGAAAGTCCATTAGTTCAAGGCTGGGGATCGAACCCACGACCTCAGGGATGAGAGTCGCACGCTGAAGGTACTAGACCAACACTGCTTTGTATTTTATTTTGTAGTATAAGATTAGACTATATTATTTAAAGACAATGTTGTATTCAACACAACGAGATATTTTTAAAAATGTTACAAAACTATTTGATACTAAAAGTAACATTCGCCCTAAATAGCGTAAAAATCTGTTTCGAATTAAAATTCTTTTGGAATGAGAGTAAACAGATTTTGTCTACTGTCCAAATATAAATTCAGTTAATTTCCTCACAGATGTCATTCCCTTTAAATACCTATATGATATATGTACGATACAAATACTATAAGAATTGACTTTGCCTAATAATAGACCACAAGCCCATGAACAAAAAATACCTGTGAAATGACCCAACGTGAATTACGCTTAGAAGGCTGTTACTATATCTGAAAATAGCTCTGAGCACTATGCCGTCATTCCTGAGCGGTACATGTGAGTACGTGAGTGAATGGACTTTCTCAGGTACAATTGGGGAATTTCGACTAATTATTAATGTACGGCTTTGTTATAAGTGTATAGATGATTAAAAATAAATGTCGAAAAACTTAGTGCCGTACTAAAGTGATGGTACCGGAAGTCGGTGCAAATTTTTAATTCGACGATAGTTGCAGGAGCAATATAGGTAATTTATTACTGTACGGCATTTGCGTAATTCCTTTTGGACACATATACAGATACTTTACCCGTAAACGCCGTACATATTTCCAGCGGAGCGGTCGAAAGCCAAGGGTCGCAACATATGTCTGATTAGCATATAGGTGATGACGATATAGAACAACATAAAATTAAATGATCTTGAGAGTTCTTCACAAATAGGTAACATTTTCCAGCATGCCGTACATTTTTTGTGGAACACATAGGTGTATGGGGTAAATTACTTCCCTCCGAAAAAGAGTCATTTTCCGGTGACTTTAATCTGTACGGCAATAACACAGGTTATTAATACTTTAGACAATCTTCAATAAAAGATAAATGCCGTACACTTTCGATAGTCCGCTAGTCTGTGAAATGGCAGATTATACCACCGCCTACCAATACAGGGCGTCCCAAAGTTATGGGATATGAAGGGGAAGTACCTTAAATATCGTAGATAGGGTATTTTACTAAAAGAAGACTTTATTATTTTTAAAAGTTAGTAATTCTGCATTCAAAGATTTTCTAAAAATAACTTGCCTCGTCTGGGAATCGAACCGACTTTGATGTAAAAAAAAAAACCCATTTCCCAAAAAAGGCCATTCTTTCGATTGGTATCATAAAAGTAGGGGTGTGTTTTTTACATTTAAGCCGGTTCGATTTCCAGACGAGGCTAGTAATTTTTTCAAAATCTTTAAATGCAGAATTACTAACTTTTAAAAATAACGTAAAGTCTTCTTTCAGTAAAATACCCTATCTACGATATTAAAGGTACTTTCCCTTCATGTCCCAAAACTTTGGGACGTCCTGTATTATATTTTTATTTTTGTTAAAAATACTTTTCCTTTACCTCTCTCTGCTCGTACGATAAGGCTGTAAATATACTTTACAGCCTTATGGTAGTATACTCAGATACGTACAGTTATTAATGACCTTAAGGGACACCTCAAACGTCGTCGAAGTTTTTATCAGCTGTAAAGAATAATCTGGAGCAAAATGTACGGCATCTGGTTTTTTTTTGTTTATTTATATTTGTTACATATAAAATAACAATAATCTTTGAAAATATTACTCCTCATATTACTTTAGGAATATTTGAAAAATCATCTAAATTTCGGAAATTTCATATATTTTTTATCATAATATTTTTATTTGTTACCATTTATAATGAACGGCTATAAGGTACAACGGTAACATTTAGTAACATTATGTAAAAAAACAAGTTGCCGTACATTATTCTCTGATCTTACAGCAGTAATAACTCGGTAAATCCTGAAATTTCGATAAATATTTATTTACACAAATATTAACTATAATTTTTGGACGGCATAATTATAAAACATTATTGTCCGTGTTAAATAATATTTTGAACATGTTGCCGTACATTTTACAATGACCTTAGGGTATATGGGTGTAGGGGTAGGGTTCCGACCCTTGGCTTTCGACCGCTCCGCTGGAAATTTGTACGGCGTTTACGAGTAAAGTATCTGTATATGTGTCCAAAAGGAATCACACAAATGCCGTACAGTAATAAATGACCTATATTGCTTCTGCAACTGTCGTCGAATTAAAAATTTGCACCGACTTCCGGCACCATCACTTTAGTACGGCACTAGGTTTTTCGACATTTATTTTTAATCATCTATACACTTATAACAAAGCCGTACATTAATAATTAGTCGAAATTCCCCAATTGTACCTGAGAAAGTCCATTCACTCACGTACTCACATGTACCGCTCAGAAATGACGGCATAGTGCTCAGAGCTATTTTCAGATATAGTAACAGCCTTCTAAGCGTAATTCACGTTGGGTCATTTCACAGGTATTTTTTGTTCATGGGCTTGTGGTCTATAATGTTAAATGTAAAATTCCTTAAGACAAATTTGCGCGTCATTGTGAGTGGCAGAATATGCGAACTTACGATTGTACCACCTTACACATTTTTGTACCATATTCTTGCAATAAATAAATTATTGTTATTATAATATTATTAATTTTGAAAATTTCATATAAATAGCAGTATCTTTTTTGCTAAACGAGTAACACAAGCAAATTAGATTTTTTTAGGAACGGCAGTGAACCTACATTCCGAAAAGTTTCACACAACTTTTTCGCAAATGTTACAAGTCTCGGCACGTAACGGCCAGATTTAGCATGGTGAGGGCAAAATCGCTCGAAATTTTAGTAATAAAACGTCTTTCGTGAATCTGTCTATGGGATGGTTCAGCGTTCATACTTATTAAAGCGATATATGTAGGTATATAACTCATAGCCATATTTATTGCGATCCCAACTTGAATGTTGATTTTTTGTACGGCTCGATCCGACGTTTCCAACATTAGCGCTACTGATATTAGGGAGAACTACAAATTTTACAAACACACGGCAGGATTGCTATATGAAGCTACAGGTTGCTGATGAGTGATACAGGCTTTGCTAGAAGACTGGTGACTTGGCATGATCTTCTTGAAGTCGAATTGGTCTGGCAATAAGTATTTTTATGGATCCACGTAGTGGTGGTGGAAAGAGTGGCTTTAAAAACTTAGATATGATATCCATTAATAGATACGGGTTCAATTAAATAAATATAACCTTTATTGACAATCTTGTAAGTTACATTTTATCTTATATACTTAGTTAATAACTAAATTTAGTTAAAGTAAATGTAAATATTATCTTATTATTTCCTATTAGACACTGGTTTCTTGATTGTCTTGCTTTTCAGCATAGGCCCCAAGTGTTCTCCACAAAGATCTATCTCTTGCTTTCCTCATCCATGTCGCTGCTGCCACCCTTTTTAATATCATCTTCCCATCTAGGATGTTGTCCTTTACTTCTCGTTTTATGTCTAGGGCACCATTCCATAAATTACCTAAGTCTTCGTTAAAATGTTTATTTCATCATAATGCTACTCAAACAACGTTTTAGTCTAAGCGATGAACAAAACCGTTTCGAATTACTGTTTTTACTATGTTACCGAGCTCACCATAGCTAATAGCATTATGTATATGAATTCGTGAGGCCACACCTCACATTCCGTCAACTCGCATGACATACATATAGAAGGAGAACCACAGTGTTAACAACTTGGGTAAATGTTTTTGTAAGACATTTTTTATAACATGCTATTACGGTTGAACTGAATTCAACTTGCTTAATAACTTGAAATATTTGTTCATTTAATACTGGTGCTACTTTTAACTGAATTAATGCAAGACTAACACTGCTAAGACAAATTCCTTTTAACCAACTTAAAATTCCAATATGAATATAGTAGTAACCTTTCTTTAATCCCTCATCTAGATCCTGCTGATAAAGGACAAATCTTGGATTTTTATTTATTTTATTATTATTTATTACTGAAGATGTCATGTGGAACATGGTGTAATGGTTGCAGCTCCTTACAAACGTTGTGTAAAACAAAAAAATTGACGATTAAAAAGAGTGGCGGTGAGTGTATTGCCAGTTCTTCTCTTCCGTTCCGATTTGAGAACTGGCAGTAAATGTAAAATTAAAAACATTTACGTATATTTCTTTTTTGACGTTTGTAAGTGTATATTGTGTTACCTATATGAATAAATGATTTTGACTTTGACTTTGATCGGTCCGCTTATGACGTAGCCTTGCTTTAGACAAAAAAATACGTTCAATGGTAATCCTTCTGTTTGACATCTTTTGTAGCCAGTTCTTCTGTCCAGTAAAAAGATCTATACGTACTATGTACTTTCGAATAACAGTTCTTCCATCCCCTACCTCTGCGGATTTTTCTGTATTACACGTTGTGAGCAATGAAACTTTCTTGAGTTAGTGAATTCATGTACAATTTGACACTCTCTGAGGAAAAACATCGGTGTGCCATAGACCCAAAAATCGAGGAAACTTTATAAAAGAACAGTAACAGAACTCTAAGGTCAAGGCCAAGCTTGTAGCTAGCTACTGGTTTTTTAACCGTACGGAGATTTGAAATCCTATCTTATACAGGTAGAACAATTGCTATATAGCTACATAGCTACAACAATAGCTAATATACATAGATAATATAAACTACACCACTAACATATGTAATCAAATATAACTTATTCCATTAAATATAAGCATTTAAGTTATTTCTTACGAATTTCGTAATTCATAATTTACCTAATATAAATTTTTTATATATGTTACAGGATCAAAACATTTATTTACTAGTTTAGTCACAACATTATTGGACATATTAGATTACTGGGTATATTGTTTAAATAATTAAATTTTTAATTAATATTCCTACAATTCTAGATTTAATAAGCCGCCTGCAATCGCACTTGTCTTAATCAGTGCCTGTGCAATATAATAAAAATAATCAGCGTTAATGCCGAAGAAACTTTGATTTCTCTAGGGTCCGTCGTATGATGTTCTTCGTAAGAATCTACGATATGGCCTATTAAATAGTAACATATATATATATATAATATAATAGTACTCAATTTTTATTTCCAACAAAAAATACAAATTAATTACTTCATCTAATATTTGTTGATTGAATAATTGAATTAAATGTCATCGAATAGCTATACGCTAATTAAGTATTAATATTTGTTGAGTCATCTCAAGCTTACAAACATTAGCATACCGGTCTCTGGTTTATTATTATATTTATTGCTGTCAACTGCATTCCTAATAATCGTTAAATTATTATTTCTAATAGTCGCTAAGTGTATTTTTATATAAAGATTACATAGGTAGTCCAAGTAATTGAATTGAAGGAAAATATCACAAAAGATGTAGCCAAGTGCGAAACATCAAACAAGTATTTTCTTGGAAAGATTGCTGCATTTATTATAGTTTGTTTCTCACTTTATTAGTTATAATGAGTGTAAAATAACTGGTAAAGGGAAAAACTGTTATTTGATGTAAAGAATTGGTACAGAACATAGATAATCCATTTTAAACTAACAAAATACGTTAGCATTTGAAGTTGGTCAAAAGGAATTTGCCTTGGCAGTGTTGGGCTAGAAGCTTCAGCGTGCGATTCATCCCTGAGGTCATAGGTTCGATACCCAGCTGTGTACCAATGTCTATGTCCGCATTTAACCTTCGTACGGTGAAGGAAACAACGAAACGAAAAAAAATCGGCGTGTATCAGTTACAGAAGAAAATACAAATGATCACGAAACAGATACAGAAATATGAGGCCCGACCTAAAGGATGTAGTGCTACTTTTATTTTTTTTATTTAAAGGAATTTGTGTATAGTAAGCTCAGGCCAATTTGAACAGTAGGTCTGGCAGGTACTTGTTTTGTAAGCGTTGCGCGCTGATCGTGCGTTGCATTACTAAGCAGTTTAGAAAGTATTTTTGTCACTGAGAAAGTGTTAATGTAATGAACTTGTTATCACTTCACATAATCGTTATATAAAAAAGTAATTATTAATAATAACTAATACTTTGATTACACACACTATATATATATAGGATATACTATATATACAATAAGATCTAAACGAGTATTCTTTATATTAACTTTTTATTTAAGGGGATATGTAACAATGGGAATAAAAACAATAATTTTTTGTACCTTTCTCATTAGGTTAATAATCTTATCTTTATGTAAAATATGAAATTAAGATTACTAAGAGAATTACATGTATTAAGTGTTATTTCGTTTATTAATAAAAACTTAGCATGGAAGTAAGAACTATTTGGAAGGTTGATCTATCTCCTAATAATAGTGTTAATGTACTAGTAGTTATTAGGTAGTACCTACACCTATGAAGTAACTATTTTGTCCGTGACGTTTTGTAAGCCATGGAGTTGGTCAGTTTAAATATACTTATTAGCCGCTTATAATAATAGATTGTATAGTGTATTTGGGTTATGGCAGAGAAATCTTTCATTAAAGACAAATAAAGCTATTTGGGTCTGATTATCCGTAAACGTTTGGCCAAGTTGAACCAATTTGGGTGTTAGGCCCAAATAATAACGGTATTACTGATTGAGTTCTACCGTTAGTTTTGCGCTCTAAGATCTAGCACGTGGATTTAACTAATAAGAAAATATATTCAAGAATCTTAATGAATAGTAAATAAATTTTCAATAAAGTAAACTATTTCAATGGTTTTTAATGGATATTTGTCGCTTTTTTTTCTTAGTAGGGTCTGAAATTTCTTGTGAGAGACAAATTTCATCAATAACTAAAGTACATTGTTTTGTATTAGATACAATGTAACTAAAAAAATATATATTATTATTAGTATTACCAGATGAGCCGATGAACTTCGTATCATCTACAAATATTTGTGTTAAAACTTAATACAACATTTTTAAACATACCAAAGAGATCGGACCTCATACTATAGCTATGAAACACATATTCGTGAAGGCTTCTATAAATATATGACAACAAAGTGGCAATTTTTTATATTATTACAAAACATCAAAGATTTCCCAGCAAGGAACAGTTATTGTTGGAAAATTCAATTGCCGTTGTTAGTATCATTATTTATGTTTCTCAAGGTTTACACCTTCCTTGAGCTTCCACAAATATTTAAAGATCGGTGCAGTCATTATCTTGTCTTAAAGAGATAAACGAACAGCAATTCATTTATAAATATATTGATCACACATTTTCAGATTAAATTCCTATATTCCTAATATTTTGAAAATAGTCTACATGTAGATTGCAATTAGCCTTCTAAAACAAAACAATTGACACAAATCGAACCGAAATCCTCCTCATTGAATGTGCATACTGTGTGGTAAAAGTTTTAACTTTTTGCCTCACAATAAAAGAGTCCGGCATAGTAAACGAGTATTTACACCAAATAAACGTATTATTGAAACCGCTACAAAATCGTGGGAGGCTTTAGCGCAATTATACGGAGTCAAGGTCGACAGTTACTCATACGAGTTAATTACATCCGTTGATGGTACATTGAAGAAATTTTAAAGAGATATTTGAAGTAATTATTTATTATTATTTCAGACCTACTTGCCTATTAGATTGACAAATAATCTTGAAACAGATACAGAAATCTGAGGCCCAACCGGAAACGTTTGTAGCGCTGATTGAACTGATTTATTTTTTATAATATGTATGATTATATATAATACAACGGATAAAATGCATCGATTCGTCACACAAGCATTGTCTTACTGACATAAGAATCAAAGTTTTTTTTTGTGTTATTATTAATTCATAATAAAAAATGTCACGAAACACATCTGCAATAATTAGGTGTTCAAGATTTTTATCGATAAAAAATATACTAATAAATATGCATTTACTGTTAATTTCAAAGAAATATTTGAAATAAAAATAAAAAATAAATAAAAATTTTACCTAGCAATTTGACCTAAACATATAGAAGCGTCTAAGTTCTATACACGCAATCAAGTTTAACGAATATTAGCGGAGGCTTCATTCTGTGAGATTGAGGCCATTACTTTGATTTATTTTACGAGTAATCATAGCTAAATTATCACAACATACACGCAAGAGTTAATGTAAAAATAATTACTTTTAAAATGATTTATAAGGTTTAAATGTCATTTAGATTTAATAACCGTTTTATGTCATCTATGATGAATATTTTTTTATCAACTATCTGAAGAACAGATAAGTAGCAGTTTCATAATTAAATACTTTAATACTTCTTCTTCTTATCGTAATTTTAAAAGTATTACACGCTGACCTCTACGTGAACTACTTTCATTCATATGAAGAATGTTACAGTGCCTCTTAGTTAAAATTTTTCATACAAATATTAGAGTCGCACTTTTACGCCAAACTAATACATAGTAGAACCACAAGTAATGATCTGATGACCAATTGTCGGACGGTTTAGCCTTCTTCCGCGCAAACACCCGAGGGTGGCGCTGGGAGCCCCGTTGATCAATTGTCCTTTAAGCTCTTTCAACTAAAACAAGGTCCCAATGCTCCAACACTGTTGCTCTGTATCTTCCAATAGCGAACAATAACAATATTGCGTTTTACTACGCGATCCCAATGTCGCCCCATTGCTACGTATGTTCGTACGGACAGTTACAGAGAACAGGCGCAGTTGTCATCACGTGCTCGGATATAAAAAAAAATAAGTGAATTGAGACGGTAAATTGAAAGCCGAATTGAGAACATGATCGAAAAAAGGCTCGTTTCTTCTCAGACTAGGGCGCGTTCTTGAACGCGGCTGTCAACTTATTTTTTGTGACGTTTACAAACTATGCAATGATAAATGAAATAAAAAATAAATTACTTGCTAGAACCTGCGCAACTTTGTAACTCCCAATAGTGACAGCAATACGTTAAGATAGCCTAAGTTTTTTGTATGCAAGTTCGATGTAGTTGTCTCAATCTGTAGATGATGTCGCAACCTTGGAATCGCGTGGTACAATATTGAAGTAAGGGTCGCTTTCGGTATAGATACTGGAAGTTACAGAGTAAGTCCTGTTTACGTTTAGTTTTAAGTTGCTTTTTAATTCCACAAATAAAGCTTTAAAGAATAAGGAGCAAATAAGCAGAAAGCTCACCTTACTTAAGTGTCAAAACACAATGGGGCACGAGAGTGTGTTGCCAAAATGTGTCATCTAAGCTACAAAATGTATTGTTTTTATTCCATAACAGTGACATTATGTTATTACATTATAGAAAAATAATATTAATAAAATATTTAGCAAAGAAGCCAATTAAGTATGGAGTGGATGATGTTTTGTATAATGTTCTGTGTACTGTATTATAAAAAATATGATGTGGTTATATAACCCTTATTAACATTGCTAAATTTATCGTACATGGGTATGATTGCAAATCAACTCTTAACTGAAAACCTGTTGTAAAGCTTGGGGCGATACTGAATGCCGATTTTGACTGTGTCCAGTTTTAAAATTCTCAAGTGCTTCGTTTAACAAATACGTTTTGAAATACATAAAATATAGACTAAAATCATAAACTTTTTAAACGTTATTTGAGGGTCTAATAACTTAATATATGTAGGTAGATATACTGGTACGATATAAAGCAAAATACATTTAACTAATTTGCGGATAACAATTGTATCAATGTTAAAAAATATAAAAATTTACTTATATATACATATATTTTAAACATTAGAAATTTTCTTGACTTAGATGGATTTTCTTGATCAAGCAACATCAGGGTTGTAACATCATTCTAAATGGGCTTTCTTTATGTGGACAACGTTTTGAGGAAAGGTTCCTATATATTAATAATTTATGCATTTGATATTAATATATATATATATGTAAACAAACAACATAAAAAAGAAACAGTAAATAAAAAAATCAGTGTTCATACTATATTTTTATATTCTTAATCTTAAGGTTATGGAAAATGCGAATAAAACAAATATATTCACGCATATAGTTAGGATTATAGTCATATTATGTCGAGGTGAAACTAAAGTGGGACAAAGGTCACCTAGTCACAAATTCAATTTATTCTATTTTCCTGATCCAATGTCGAACCGTTCGCAATAAGTACATGTATGTAATTTACGTGTCGTGTTTGAAGTCCCGCAACCTATAGGTATGGCATAGTAGGTGCCAGTTCCTAATTAGTTTTTTGAACGAACCAACCAGCAATGTGGTTTCACCGGGAACATTATCATGTTCAGACCTCTTTACTAGAGTCATGAAAGCGTTTGAATATAATATATCAATGTAAACTTGTTGGATACTCAATCACGAAAAAACTTGAACGAATTTTGATTATAGCGCAGACGAGGTTGCTACTACCTAAAGACGACAAAAGCATTTTATTAATTGACTATTAAAACGTATTTAGAGATGACAATACAATACAAATACTTATTACAAGAACTGTATGAAACTTTTCGTAGATATTATTTAATCGTATGATTTTTAAATTCCATTTAAATGAACCACGAAGAACACGATTGTCCGTAAGTGTATGAAATAAAAATCTAAGTTGTAGATATTTAATTGAGTTTTGAATTACACTTCAATTCTTGATAAGGCCTATTATAATACAAATGAATATTTAAACGATTCTAGTTGGATATGAATAAAGAGGTAACGCGACTGAATCTCTCGGCTGCATTTCCAGAATCGGGGGACGATCGTCAACATCCACGACTGTTTTAATGTAAAGTGAGAACAAACTGATAGAGGACAAATCTTTGTTTTTTAATTTATTTTATTATTATTAATTACTAAACATGTTTTGTGGAACATGGTGGAATGGTTGCAGCTCCTTACAAACATGGTGTAAAACAAAAAACTTGGCGATTAAAAAGAGTGGCGGCGAGGTAATTGCTAGTTCTTCTCTTCCATTCTACGCCCTTGATTTGAGAACTAGCAGTAAATGTAAAATTAGAAGCATTTAATCCGTATTTCTTTCTTGACATTTTTAAGTGTAAATTGTGTTACCTATATGAATAAATGATTTTAATTTGATTCGATCGGGTCAATTTCAGTTACCTCAGTAGTTCTATCATTTTACAATGGAAACAATAGCATACATAAAATAAACAGATCACATACAAAACCTGATTGGCTGTAGAAGGTCGCAGTTAATCAATACACAAGGCGTACCTTTGAGGTTTGATGATAAAATCACGCACGGTACGATTTTATCATAAACACTTAAATGAAAATAAATGTTTTACGTTCTCATTCAAGTGCTTCAAAAAATTATTCCGATTATACCTGATAGTGATCGCGGTGTAAATAAAATATATATAGAAAAAATTGTATGCATTATTAATGTCTTCACGTTTATTGAAGTGGTCATGGTCTTCATACACCATATTCAATAATGTTATATAAAATCCTACTCATCAATGTATTGCCAATAACATAATTATAGAATGAGGATAATAATAGGTGCAGCTATTAAATGAGCGTTAATATATATGTTACGTTGTGTAGCTTTTATGTACGCTCTCGTAACATAAGTAACGTTACTTTTTTTTCTTGAATATAGATTACGCTGTGATGAAAAGAGACAGAACACTTTTGTTAAAACGAATTACATCTCGACTTATTTGGTCAGTGGCGGTTTTTACATATTTTCAAGATTATATGCTGTGAAGTTTTTGCCGCCCTTGCCTCTACAATTGTCATTTCCAAGATTATTATTACAATACCACAATTTCATTGAAATTGCACGTAAACTATTGTTATTGGGTTTGATTTTTGATTATACACAAAACATCTAGTTCGCAGCCTCCAACCAGTAGTAGGACTGACATGTATGGGTTGATAGGGGGTAGACGGCAATACATTTTTGTAATTTCGCTCTTTTCACTTATAGTGTGAGCTAATGGCGCAGAGGTCTATTACTGGCTGGTGGGCAGCGAACTCGCTGTTTTACTCTAGAATATGAAAGTTTACGGAAGAAGGAAAAGTCATCGGCAAAATGTGTTGCAGTCTATCATAAAAGCAGCAAAACATCAGAAAACCATCATGCAGAAATCTTTTTGTTTTCTAGTACGTAGCAAATGCTCGACGACGCTCTAGGCTCCGGCCTACTCATCCTGCTGGTAAATCCGCGTTTAATCAACAAAGAGAGTTAAGATGTTTCTAAAGAACTTACAACAACAATTCCACCCTAATAGGGTAAAATAAGGAGTCAAAGCAAGTAGCAAAACATGTAACACGCAAACAAAACAACAGTTGTACGTAAAAATTGAGGCAAGAATTGTAAACAAAAATATCTTGCATGCAGAACAATATTAAAGTAAATCACGATGATGTGCGAATGTAACGCTCACGATCGCAGATAAGAAAAGTTGAATGGCTTTTTCATAACGACTCTACCGGTGAGATTAACTCGATAAGGGGCAGAAAATGCATTTTTATAATTACGCCATCCAGTACTTGATACAAAAAAATATATAGATGTTTTTCCTTTCTTAGTACGAAAAAAAATTGTTAAACATAGGCTGTTATAGATGAATAATAAATTAAAAGAAGGCACTTGATTTTCTATTAAATTTTTTAAACCGAATATATATGTTACTCGATCTGGATCTCTCTGTAATGCATTAAACCGCCAAGTGTCACCAAGCCACAAATGTGTTATTGTGAAATGATATATTTGTTAGTGAGCAGTGTTGGGATAGTGCCTTCAGCGTGCGACTCTCATCCATGAGGTCGTAGGTTCGATAATCGGCTGTGCATGAATGGACTTTCTTTCTATGTGCGCATTTAACATTCGCTCGAACGGTGAAGGAAAACAGCGTGAGGAAACCGACATGTCTTAGACCTAAAAAGTCGACGGCGTGTATCAGGCACGATCACCCACTTGAATATTAGATTTAAAAATTATCATGAAATAGATTCAGAAATCTGAGGCCCAGACCTTATTCATTTTATTTATATTTGTTAGTCCCGCTTTATTTGGCCAAATACACTTTTATCCAACTATATGAGGGAGCCCAAAGGGTTCGATTACTAAAGAATTATATACAGGGGATAGCTTGTACTCGGTTAAGTACCTCCACAAAACATAGTCATTAAGGCCGCCTGTGAGGAGACAGGATCAATTAGTAAAAAAATTGCCTATTCCCGAGCGCATCAATTAAGGTAGGGTATTTTACTCTAAAAAGTGTATATTCCACTAATCTACAATTTGAGAGTGACGGAAAAAAAGGGAGGGCAACAAAGTTGTAAAAAAAAAGTCATCTCACATTCTCGAGCGTACTAATTTTTTTTTATTTTGAAGGAAATAATTCAAAATAATGAAAAATATATAATCTACGATTTCCCAACCGAAATAACAAAAATTCGTCGATAAAGTTAAATGCTGAGCTCGTATCCTCTTTCCTAAAACCGATCGGAATCTACTAAGCGTTCTAAATATTTCCCTAAAAATTACATTTCCTTGAATTTGAACGATAGGCCGATATTTTGAGAAATTTTGAAAAATCTTAAAAAAATAAGAAATATTTTTTTAAATGGTTTCTTTATCGATCAACTTCAAAACTAATCCCCTTTGACTTAAAAATCCACGTTGATCGCCACTAACTGGTCAAAAGCGGTTGATTCTTCGAGAATATCTGAACGAAAAAACCCGAAAAAGTGTTTTTCGGGATTACTCAAATTTGTGGTTCGATGAATTAAAATTACTTATGAGGATGATAAAACTGCGTCAATGCCGCCAACCGCGTGAAAATTGCTATCCATTCAAAAGTTATTGCGGTTTGAAAATTCCAAAAATAGTGTTCTATGAAACTTCTATCAGACTTTCGAGCTGGGAGAGCTCAAATGCATAGAAATGTTATTTCTTTGAACTCAGCGAGCTCAAAATATAAATTTTAAGCCCCAGGAATGGAATTAGCGGGAAGTCAGGATCCTTGGTGAACCGTTTTCGAAATTTTTTTGTCAGATCAGGCGAATCCCTCTATTCGTCAGATTTAGACATACTTTAGAACATAAAATGACCACATATATCTTAATCTGACGCGCTTGAGTATTTCAAAATTGCGATTTTTTTGCAAATTATGAAAATCTTGGTTTGCGTCCATCGAATCGTCGATTAGCGAATGAGAGCTTTTTTTGGTGCACTTAACACTCCCTTAGAAAATCTGACGCGCTCGATATATTTTTTTTTTTTTTTCATTTTCAACCCTTAAATACAACCACCCGCATCATGCAAACGACGATTAACATACGTACATTATTAAAAATACGTAGGGCATAGATGCTATCAATATCTGACGCGCTCGAGGATGTCCATGCAACAGTTTTTTTACATATTTAACTATCTATAGCCGCTTCCCCCACCGATGAAAAGGAATTTATCATATAACATTTTTTTCTTCTTATTATCTAAGCTTTGCATCCCAATAGGTCTCTACGACGCTCGAGTAACCCCATTTAGCCGGCCCTACCATTATAATAGAACCAAGGAGTTATCAATTTCAAATACCTATAGTTTGTTACGTCTTTTGCTACTAAAACTAAATGCGCGAACGCAACCACACCAATTGCCAACTATACTGCTAAGCTCCGTTCTTGAAGGAAGCTTAGATCGCTACGAAATATGAGAGAATCGAGTAATTCACAAATTGAGACTAAACGCCATAACCATTATGGCATCAATTTTCAATATACACTTATTAGTGCTATTATTATGCGTTCATTATAAGTATTACACATCGAATTTCGCAACAAGTTACGTTTTAACTCCGTAATTTGTGGACCGTGTCGGCTATTCGCCAAACCGTGAAATTTACAGACGTCGAAAGGATTACAAGCTTACTTTGTAATGATAGAAATGTCTAGGACTAATGTACACAAGCTATTCACTACGCGCTTACTTCAATTTAAAAAAACAACCGCTTTCCAATATTGAATTGATTTATATTAACGAGATTTCACTACTATTAACTTAATCTTGGATAGACCTTAGGTATAGATTAGTATGAGGGCTTTTAAACACAGTTTTAAGATTATAATATGACCAATGATTTGAATTGATTACAAAAATAGTGAGAACAACAAGAACATAGAAAAAACTGGCGAGGTAGGAGGAGCATGATAGCTATCCCCTTTCCTCTGATAACGTTTGTAGAATATTTGTCACACTTAATCTCAAAGAGAAAATATATAATTCTCTTGATAATTGGTTACTTCAATAGTATTTAAACAAATAGTAATAACTTTAATAGTATTAAAACCAAAACACTTTTGTAAGACTTCTTATTTATTACGTAAACAAAAATTTTTGGCCAATTAAAAGTGAATTGCATGATCCATCCGTAATATTTAGTATTAATTGGTGTATAAATAGCGAAACTTGATAAATAGCATAATTACTACAATTAACGGCGAGCCTGAGGTGAATTAAAAGTTATCAAATACGTTAGGTTAAAAAAATAATTTTTAATCCGGCGCCAGTTTAATATTTAACTTATTGAATAATATATATTATATTAAATACTTCTAAGCAGCACTAACCTTTGAATAAATTTTGAATAAAGACAGCTAACGTAATTAAGTTTTATATTGAATACTTACGTAATCGTGTGCGTTTTTGAAACTAAAAAAAAACCTCTAATATACCTACATGGCATTTCCTTTCGAATAGTAAAATACCATTTGTATTAAAAACCCTGATAATACTGGGATGCACCAACGTTATTATATTGAGCATTAGTAAGTCTTATATTAATTTTTTTATTCTTTCAAGGTGTCTATGTATTTATATAATTTTCTTCTTAATATTCTTTATTAAGTATCACAATACACCATGCGTCCTAGTTATAGTTTCCCTTTTAAAAAAAATCATTATTTCAAATAGCACGCAGGTTTTACATTTGTATTCGCTAGCTCATATATAAGTCTGAGACATATAGCGGTCGGTGCGATCACCTTGAAATGTTTTTGTCCCACTTGCATAGTATTGAGTAATTAACACATACCCTTCAAGCACAAAGACAAAAACTGTTTAGTATTTTTCTCATTATAAATACTACGTACGTAGGGTACGGCTGCATTCATTTTCATTTACGCTGGACAGAGATTATCTTTGGTTTTGGAGATTTTTAAACTGATTTTAAATTATACTTATTTTGAAATTTCAATGGTATTTTTGACAGAAATAAAGTTTATTTGGAGAAGACTTTTTTGTAAACAAATATTATATCCGCTCAATTTTTTTAAATATTGACGTTCATAAGTAACCAATATGATTAAGTAAATTTTGATTTGACTTTACCTGTATGAACCAAGGTATACATATTATATTCGTGTTCGGAAATTTATGTTTTTACCCACAATCAAGCATACCATGCAAACAGTCCTTGGTCAATCATCATTTTCAGTTGTTTAATTAAGAATATACACCGAACGGTCAAGCAAGGTTACTAGAGACATTATTTTTAATTTATGTAAAAGTTATATTTTGACTATTAGTTTTATACGCAATTTAAACTGCTAGTGTGTTTTTTCTGAGGTTTATCGAAGAAGTATGTATTTCGTATCTGTTATCGAAGAATTCGACGACAAAATCATGGGTGTTAATCTAACATTACTGTCCATTGAGGTGTTTGAGCAGCGTTTGCCTAGTGGTCTTGCGTTCCTATCACGGTGAACTCACGGTGAACACTGATGAACCTTAGACAAAAAAATCGACGGCTTGTTTGGCAAATCGATCTCCTTATTCACAGTAGGCTGATCTCCTATTTGCCAATTAGGAAAATAAAATATCACGGAACACATGCAGATATGAGACCAATATGTAGAAGTTGAAGCGCCACTGTTTTTTTTTTATTAGGACGCTAAAAATTAACAGTATATTTACTGTAACATAATATGTTATAGCAAGATAAATTAAGGTGATTATTTTTTGAGAGATTTCACATTAGTCTAATAGTTTTTGTCCCTGTTTAACACGATATAATACCGTAAAATAAAGATAACATACTCCTAAAGAAATCAACAGCAATAAATCAAACATAATAAAAATTCCGTATAACAAGAACAAAAAGCGTGAAATATTTCAATACATCAGAATTAATCTGCCATTGAGAGTAAACATTTATGAAACGCATACCGCATTGAGATGAATCATTTAATCCAGCCTTTGAAGCGTGAATCTTCGTACACGTAGGCGATCTTTTGAAATTGCTTTCGGCACGCATTCAAAGTATCTAGTACATGTTTTTTATCGAGTGAGCGACCCGTGGCACGAACAAAAAACATCGGATAGTTAAGATAAATAATAATACTAACGATTTACAAGTACACCTTTAAAACTAAACCAAAAGCACGTACATATCGTTGGATAGAATTGGTGTAGTAAACTATACAAATTGTATAACAGTCGATGCGTTCGTTAAGTGATATGGTAGTGACATACTTAGCAAAACTATCGTAAAGTAACTGCAATGCTGGCCTTAAATACGACTTTATCCTTGCACTTCTTATACAATAATTCTGGATTGGATTAAAGTGACTATATCGTTTATATATAAATAGTTTCTTGAATTCTGTGAGACGCTTGCTCAAGACAACACGAGCAAGCGTCACAAATCCGCTAATTTGTAGGTTCGAATATTGGCTAAGCACAAATGGACTTTTCTTTCGATGAATAAATTGCGAGGAATCGGCTTGTTTTAACAGGCACAGAACTCTGATCACCAAAATACCTGTTAGAAACTGATCCGTATCTGTTACGTAATCAGTCCTGTATCTGTACAGGCTAACAAGGGTTTCACTCCATTAGATTTTTTTTATTGAAATATGTTCTAAAAAATAAACTGACATTTAAATTACGTTTTTGTGTTATCAGTTTTAGCTAGTCTAAGATTAAGGTCATTCAATCTCAGATCTTATACATTGTTTATATATAATACTGGTAAAATGCTGTGGTTACAATGTGTGATGGAGGAAATAGCGTGATAAAAATAGAATTCTCTTACTAATACAGTGAAGAACGTGACGTTCCTCTAATATGACAAGTTATAATTATAAGTCTTTTCGTTCACTTAAACCACACTTCACTTTCTGCTAGGAAGATGACAGCTGGTTACAAAAATTAAATGAACTGTAATGCAATATGCAATGTTTTCTATAAAATAACAAAGATCTATTTTAATCCCAGCAAGAAATATGGTTTGCATTTCACATAATATAATTATGGTAATCGCATAAGTGAAATAAGTGGCTTAGATTATCTTAAAGGGAATGTGATATCAAGGATATATTTACATTTAAAATGAGCCTGGGACTTTATTGGAATTACTGATTATCTGTAGATACAAGAGCTACGATCTGCCGTGTACCATAACGTGGCTACTACTCTAATATTTTTATAAAAACAAACATATTTGAACACGCAGATGGAAAAATGTAAATTTTCTTATAGCAAACCTAAACGGAACTAAAACGTTTTGTGTTGATTTGAATGGCTGATACTGAGTAGGTAATTAGGTATAAAATAAAATGTTAGTAATATTCTATCCAGTAAAATGGCGAATCTAAGGATTTATTAAACTTAATCTTCTTGTTTTTGGTTAGATGTATCAATAAGACAAAAAATAGTATAGAGGACGCGGCGACGCACCATGTAGGTACAACGGAGTAATTGTAATTTAGTTAGTGTGGGATAGCGATAGATAAATTTTGTCACAACCACATTTCTGCCATGACTAAAGTTTTTATTATTATTATAATTCATATAAAACAGCTGATTTAAGATTTCTACAAAATTGTGTAGTAATATGCTGAAACGTCTTTTCACCTGCTGACTTTTTACAGTAATTGATGAATATTATATGGAAATAGGAAATGTTGGCGTTAACCGTTGCTTAACATAATCTACGTTGAGCACGAAATTTTGCGTAATAATTTGCATAAACTGCAATTTTGTATTACGTTGTACGTGTACATACTCGTATAATACATTCTGTATTGGCAATTATTAATTTTCACCGCCGCAAACAAGATGTATTTGTGTATGTAGAATGCTAAACAAAAAAGCCCTGGTTTGAACTAGTCACTAGGTTGTTTTGACAAATGTAAAGTTCAGGCACAAGCAATATTGGGTAAAGAATATCTTTGGAACACTCAGAAGCAAACAAGAAAGTAGATATGAAGAAAACCATTTTAACGAAATACGGCTTTTATTACACTAGAATTATGTTCTTTTGTAACAGTAAATTTTTTTTTAAACATGAAGTAACTAAATACGTGCTCATCAGCTTATTCAACCTTTGCTGCTGAGGATCCACCGCTCGCTGTAGTTATATCCATTACTCTGCTTAAAAACTTGAACATTTTAAATATGGGTTTGAAAACACTACTCAAAACTAATTTTATTGGCATTCCTAGGAATAATTTACACTAAATTAAATATGATTATTTATTAACACTCCCCCCCCCCCCCCCCCCCCCCAAAAAAAACAAACTTACCATTTCATAAAATAAATCCCCCCCCAAACCCCCCCCCCTAAACTCAAACCCAATTTTTCACATTAAAAAAAAAAAAAAAAAAAATTAATCCCCCCTCTTTCTTCCCCTCTCTCATCCCTTCCATAACCCCAAAAAAAATCCCCCCTCACAAAACACTCTAACAACCACTCCCTTTCTTCCTCAAAAAACACCCCCCACCCTAAACAAAAAAAAAAAAAAATTTTCATCCAACACAAAATCCCTTCCCCTCCCCCACAAAACCTCCCTCCCCCCCCAACCTTCCCCCCCCCCCCCCACAACCCCCCCCCCACAACCCCCCCACCCCCCCCCCCACCCCCCCCAAACCCCCCTTAAACCCCCCCACCCCCCCCCTACCAACCCAACCCCCCCATTCCCCCCCTTCTTCTGTTTCCCCGTCTCTTTTACCCCTTCTTCCCCCCTTCCCTTTTTTTGGGGGGGGGTGTTGTAACCCCCGTGGTGGGTTAAATTTTTATTTCTCCCCCCCCCCCCCCCCCCCTCCCCCCCCTCTTTTCCCCTCTCTTCTCCTCCCCCCCCCCCCCCCCCCCCCCCCCCCCCCCCCCCCCCCCCCCCCCCCCCCCCCCCCCCCCCAAAAAAAATATTAAAATCTCCTCCTTTCTTTCTCTCTCTCCCCCCCCCCCCCCCCCCCCCCCCCCCCCCCCCCCCCCCCCCCCCCCCCCCCCCCCCCCCCCCCCCCCCCCCCCCTCCCTTCCCCCCCCCCCCCCCCCCCCCCCCCCCCCCCCCCTCCCCCCCCCTCCCCCCCCCCCTCTGGGGTTTTCTTCCCCTCCCCCCCCCCCCCTCTTTCCCCCCCACCCCCTCCTTTTTTCCCCCCCCCCTTTTTTCCCCCTCCCTCTTTTTCCTTCCCCCCCCCCCCCTCCCCCCCCCCCCCCCCCCCCCCCCCCCCCCCCCCCCCCCCCCCCCCCCCCCCCCCCCCCCCCCCCCCCCCCCCCCCCCCCCCCCCCCCCCCCCCTCCCCCCCCCCCCCCCCCCCCCCCCCCCCCCCCCCCCCCCCCCCCCCCCCCCCCCCCCCCCCCCCCCCCCCCCCCCCCCTTTTCTCCCCTCCCCCCCCCCCCCCCCCCCCCCCCCCCCCCCCCCCGGCCTCCCTCCCCCCCCCCCCCCCCCCCCCCCCCCCCCCCCCCCCCCCCCCCCCTCCCCCCCCCCCCCCCCCCCCCCCCCCCCCCCCCCCCCCCTCCCCCCCCCCCCCCCCCCCCCCCCCCCCCCCCCCCCCCCTCCCCCCCCCCCCCCCCCCCCCCCCCCCCCCCCCCCCCCCCCCCCCCCCCCCCCCCCCCCCCCCCCCCCCCCCCCTCCCCCCCCCCCCCCCTTCTCCCCTCCCCCCCCCCTCCCCCCTTCCCTTCTCCTTTCTTCCCTTCTCCCCCCTTTCTTTTTTTCTCCCCCTTTTTTCTCTTTCTTCCCTTTTTCTCCTTTTCTTTTTTTTTTTTCTCCTCTTTTCTCCCCCCCCTTTTTTTCTTTTCCCCCCCTCTCCCCCCCTCCCCCCCCCCCCCCCCCCCCCCCCCCCCCCCCCCCCCCCCCCCTCCCTTTCCTCTCCCCTTTTTTTTTTCTCTTCTTTTTTTTCTCCCCCCCCCCTCCCCCCCCCCTCCCCCCCCCCCCCCCCCCCCCCCCCCCCCCCCCCCCCCCCCCCCCCCCCCCCCCCCCCCCCCCCCCCCCCCCCCCCCCCCCCCCCCCCCCCCCCCCCCCCCCCCCCCCCCCCCCCCCCCCCCCCCCCCCCCCCCCCCCCCCCCCCCCCCCCCCCCCCCCCCCCCCCCCCCCCCCCCCCCCCCCCCCCCCCCCCCCCCCCCCCCCCCCTCCCCCCCCCCCCCCCCCCCCTCTTCCCCCCCCCCCCTTCCCTTCCTTCCTCTTTCCCCCCCTCCCCCCTCTCTCCTCCCCCCCCCCCCCCCCCCCCCCCCCCCCCCCCCCCCCCCCCCCCCCCCCCCCCCCCCCCCCCCCCCCCCCCCCCCCCCCCCCCCCCCCCCCCCCCCCCCCCCCCCCCCCCCCCCCCCCCCCCCCCCCCCCCCCCCCCCCCCCCCCCCCCCCCCCCCCCCCCCCCCCCCCCCCCCCCCCCCCCCCCCCCCCCCCCCCCCCCCCCCCCCCCCCCCCCCCCCCCCCCCCCCCCCCCCCCCCCCCCCCCCCCCCCCCCCCCCCCCCCCCCCCCCCCCCCCCCCCCCCCCCCCCCCCCCCCCCCCCCCCCCCCCCCCCCCCCCCCCCCCCCCCCCCCCCCCCCCACCCCCCCCCCCCCAAATTCCCCCCCCCCCCCCCCCCCCCCTTCCCCCCCCCCTCCCCCCCCCCCCCCCCCCCCCCCCCCCCCCCCCCCCCCCCCCCCCCCCCCCCCCCCCCCCCCCCCCCCCCCCCCCCCCCCCCCCCCCCCCCCCTTTCCCCTTTTTTTCCCCCCTCCCCCCTCTCCCTCTCCTCCCCCCCTCTCCCCATATTTCCCCCTCCTCCCCCCCCCCCCCATAAAAAAATTTTTTTCTTTTTTCCCCCCCTCCCCCCCCCCCCCCCCCCCGCCCCCCCCCCCCCCCCCCCCCCCCCCCCCCCCCCCCCCCCCCCCCTCCCCCCCCCCCCTCCCCCCCCCCCCCCCCCCCCCCCCCCCCCCCCCCCCCCCCCCCCCCCCCCCCCCCCCCCCCCCCCCCCCCCCCCCCCCCCCCCCCCCCCCCCCCCCCCCCCCCCCCCCCCCCCCCCCCCCCCCCCCCCCCCCCCCCCCCCCCCCCCCC